>JAMYHY010000031.1:0-207336 GCA_024586305.1 Debaryomyces sp. S3305
GTTATACATCATGGTTGCAAAAGTTGGTGTATAAATAGAAGTGATTAATCCCTGAGTCTGGATAGACGAGAGGAAGGAAGGAAATTAGGAACTAATTATAGGTAGTTAAAGTTAGTTAGTTAGCTAAGAATAAGAAAGTAAGTTCTACTTGGTCCATAGAACACATATATAATATACAGAGATAAGTAATTACTATATTAGTACCCAGTTTCCTTACATGTGTGTAATGATTTCTGTTTCGTGTAGTAATACGCAAGAAACGGTAATATATATCGGCTGATAATCTCTATCCTTAGCTTGGATATTTCCAAGGAGGTAGTAGATATAATTCGTGATTGCGAAGTTCGTTATTTCAAAACTAATTTCAAAGAATTTTGAAATAATTGCAAACGGTAAGTATTAATCTTCAATAGCAAAATATGTGAATTATTTACCAATCTAGAATAAAAGATCATATTAAATAGGCATAAATATCATATTTAAATGATAAAGTTTTATATTATATGTACATATATTACAGTTTAGAAGCTACTGTTTCAAAATTCGTTCAGTTCGCAAGAAAATGCTAACGGACTAATAATATATAATAAAAGTGAAAATAGTAGTATAATGCAGCAAATTAATGGGTTATTACTTATGTTAAATTAGGATCTCTACTCATTGAATATATGCTATTATTATTGGCTAACGTTGAGCCATTGAATTGAGTATTATCATCTTGATGTTGATGAAGTTGTGAATGATGGAAGGTACCCTGAGGCCTATAATCTCTTCCTTCTAAATGGGGAGGAGGTAAATATGGCACAGACACGGAACTCAGTATAGAAGAGCCAGAATCCGAATCAGGAGATCCTGATGAGTGCAGAGGTTTTCTTGGCCTTCCTCTTTCTCTTTTAGCAATCCGCTGGCCGTCAGAATGGTATAATTCTGCCTCTTTTTTTTTTCTTTGTTTAACTGTTCCATTTACTCTTATACCTTTAATAGTCAAACCTGTTTGTTCAATTGGAAATTTACGGGGTCTACCTCTTCTATCTTTTTTTTGAAGAAGCTGTTGCACGGCCTCATCTTCCAAGGTGCGCATATAAGTCGGTTGGTCGTATAATTTAGTTATTCCACCATCGGTATCGGATGGCAATGCAGTCAGTGAGATATGAGGTGAGGTGGATGCTACTGTAGATGATGTCTTGACCAATTTATTGAGTTGTTTATAATTAGGATGTGTAGAATCAATGTACTGGTTTGTAAGAGGATCAAGAATTAATTTCTTTGGACGACCTCTTTTTTTTTTAGAATCATGCATTATTTGTAGTGCTTGACCATTATTAGTACTATTCAACTGGTGGTGATTCACGGGATGTTCTACTAAAGCAGGGTTGTGAAGTTGATGCTGACGCTGGCGGTGCGAAACATGTTGGGGATGTTGGATATGCTGTTGATAATGCTGTTGTTGATGATGGTGTTGTTGCTGCTGCTGCAAGCCATGAAGCTGGTCTTGAAAAAACTGCTGGCCATTATGTGTTTTTGGTTGCAACGCTTGTGGCGGTAAACCCAACGGAGGGATATGCATCCCATGTCCCATTGATGGTATTGATGATTCTGCAGGAGATGTAATCATATGCCCATTCGAATGAGGATACACAAGTGGTCTCCCCAGTGTGAATGGATCTGTCGGTATTTTCAGTCTCTCGGAAATGTTGCCATTGATTTTGGCGCTGCTATTAGCATTATTAGCACTATTGGTATTATTAATATTACTCGTATTAGGATTATTTGAATTATTAAAATTAGGGTAAGGAAGATACATATTGCTTAATATTTTTACAGGAAACCTATTCTTAAACACAAAGTAACAATTTTATATACCCATATGCTTGTTCTTGATTATATTCAATTGAATATAGTAGATATGTTTCTCTATTTGCAACAAGACTTAAAAAAAATTGGAAAAAAAAAAAAAAAGCGAAGATACAAAAAAAAAAAAAAGATGAGATCGCGTGCAGGACAAGATTCAATTGATAAAGAATGAAGTACGAAAGTAGTATATCTATGTTTTATACATTATTATTTCATATGTATTGGTTTAATTAGTTTGAAATTTTGAGCTTTCTACTAGGGATTTGAGAAAGTAAGGAGTCTTCAAAGTAATCAACAAATGCTTTCGAGTCAGTTAAGGATTCATTAAATTTAATCTTGAATTCAACATTAACACTATGCATGCCTTCATCTGAAGCAGAAGATACAGAAGGTGATGGAGGAGATAAGCCTAAAATTTCATCGAATTCATCGGCAATGGCCGCAGATGATTTCGGGGATGCTACTGATCCAAAGAAATTGTAGTTAACATCATAGACTTCAAATCTATTCTTGGTGACGGGTGGAGCCATTAAGTCATCAAACAAATCGGATTCGACCAAGGAGGAGGCAGATGGCGAGGATGAATATTGAGGGAATCTGTGGGCGTAGGTAATTCTTATGGCTGATTTGATGGATTTTTCGAATGCGTATTTAAATTTTTCTTTAGAAATATCTTCTGGGAAGTCTGAGGTCACCTCGACCGTTAAGATATTGGAGGGCTTTTCTGGCTCGATGTTTTCTGGCTTGCCGACATCCTTTGGTTTTGGTTCTGCTAACTTAATGTTCGATAAGTCTAAGTGTTCTCTGGACTTGATAAATTTGGCAATGCTGGACACAGCCTCCTTCTTTATATCTCCAACATATGCCAACACATCTCCCTTCAATAATCTACCGTTAGGGCCAGAAGCAGGTATTTTGGAAATGGCATCATCTGCCGAAATGTTATTTTGGTGCAATAACAATTCGACAGAAGGCGAAAGTTTTTGATTAGGATTAGCACTCACAAATATGTTGGCTGCGTCGTTGTCAGAACTTTTCTTCTTTGGTGAGGTCTTTTGTTCTTTTTCACTCTTAGGTTGTTCTTTTGCTTGTTCTTTTGGTTGCTCCTTGGCCTCTTTCTTAGTTGCTTCTTCACTAGCTGCTTTTGGCGCTTCTGACTCTAAAGATGGCTTTTCTAAGCTCGATAAATCGTCGCCCGGCTCTGCTAACAAAGCAATCGGCTTTCCAACTGGCACTCCACCGGCTCCATCGTTCTCCAAAACCTCCCACATAATACCGTCATCTTGCGCCTCGACATCAATGGTGGCCTTATCCGTCTCAACCTCTAACAACACGTCTCCTGCTGAAAACTCGTCTCCAGCCTTAAATTTCCAAGAAACAATTCCTCCTTCCGTCATTGTAGGTGACATTGCAGGCATTTTAAATACTGAACCAACATTCAACTTAACACTGCTATGGAATGCCGATTTCACGTACCTATTGACATTACTACGAATAATTGGTCTTAATGTACTACCTCTAAGCATATTATCTATCCTTTATCTATATTTGATACACCTAGACAAGCTTCTTCTTCCAAACTCATCTATATATTGTATTAGCGGTACAGCGTACCGGTGTATTATGTCCGACGGGTGCGACATATCCGCGACGCGACATCCACAATGTCGCAAATTTATTTCCAGGGGATTCCCGGAAAAGGCTGGCGAAGCTCGCGACAGGAAACGACTTTTGCCGGGAATAGTTTTAGGAATTTTTTCATCAGAACACGGTGAATATTCTAAAAACGGAAGACGTTCTTTACCTAAATCATTACTCCAATTATTATATTTCATATATACATGGAATATTTTGACTTTAGCATACATTTTCTATTATAGTAAATCATTTATTGTGGATATAACACTAAGTTTGTATACTGAATAATCGAATAATTAATACCACAGGAGTTGGGATTAGCAAGCTATATATATATAATAGGATAAGGATTTTATTTTTATTAATATATTAAGAACAACAGGGTTAGTATAGATATAGAGACTATACTAAGAAAACGAGATTGAAAGAGCGTAGGTACGTTAGACCAGAGGAAACATATAGACATTGAAGATGAATAGTTTGGCGAGAGGTGGTAACAGTATCAAAGGGCTATTTGGTGATGCATACTCGATTTTGAGGAAATACTCCAGATTCATTGGACCCGGGTTGATGGTTTCGGTAGCATACATGGATCCAGGGAATTATTCTACTGCTGTGGCTGCTGGTTCAGCTTTCAAGTATAAATTGCTTTTCCTGATATTGCTTTCGAACTGCTTGGCGGTGTTTTTACAGATATTGTCAGCGAAGTTGGGGGCGGTAACAGGATTGGATTTGGCTGCCAATTGCAAGGCCAACTTATCATTTAGGGTTAACATATTCATTTACTGTTTAGCAGAATTAGCTATCATTGCTACAGATTTAGCTGAAGTTGTGGGGACAGCAATTTCGTTAAATATTTTGTTCGATTTACTGTTGTTAGCGGGGGTAATAGTGACCGTCGTCGATGTATTGATTGTGTTGATGGCATATAGACCAAATGGTCCACTTATATTCGTGAGAATTTTTGAATCATTTGTTTCAGTTTTGGTCGGAGCGACGGTGGTCTGCTTTGCTATTGAATTATACCAAGTATCTCACGAAGAAGGTATTAATTTTTCAACCTGGGAAGTCATAAAGGGCTTCATGCCAAACGAAAAAGTGGTGGATATGAGCGATCGTGATGGAGGAAATGGGTTGTATTTGAGTTTGGCAATTTTGGGTGCAACGGTTATGCCCCATTCCTTGTATTTAGGCTCAGGATTAGTCCAAGCGAGATTAAAGGACTATGATATCAAACATGGTCATTACAAGCCATTAACTGATGAACCATCTAATTCGGATGAAAATGCTGAGCCCGAGCATAACGAGGAGTTTGAAAGGAATGTACAACCTGACCAATGCACAACTAATCCTTTCGAAAAGGATGAAGATGAAGATGAAAATGATCATTATAGACCATCGATACACTCGATTAATGATACAATGACTTACACTATAGTTGAATTAGTGATTTCGTTATTCACTGTTGCCTTATTTGTTAATTCGGCTATTTTGATAGTTGCTGGTGCAACCCTTAACAATAACAAAAGTAAAAGAGACGATGACCACGACGGTAATGATACAGATGATAGTGACGATGAAGATGATTATCAAAATGCAGATTTATTCACGATTTACAATTTATTATCCACACACTTATCTCCAACCGCAGGATTTGTATTTGCCCTTGCGTTGCTTTGCTCAGGTCAAAGTGCAGGGGTTGTGTGTACATTAGCGGGTCAAATGGTACTGGAGGGTTTTTTGCTGTGGAGTTTGCCCCCAATTACAAGAAGATTAATCACCAGAGGATTAGCTATTATTCCTTGTTTAGTAGTTGTTACCTTAGCAGGTCGTGAAGGGTTGTCTAACGTTTTGAATATGAGTCAAGTCGTGTTGGCGATATTGTTACCAGTTGTCAGTGCTCCATTGATTTGGTTTACCTGTTCAAAAGAAATCATGAAAGTACCTATTTTCGTCAGGGATGGGGATGAAGAGGTTGATATCATGTTAGATGACGACATGGATGGCAGTATTTCAAGGACAATCACTACCAGCAGCGCCGCTACCTTAACAAACGGTAAAGTGAAGAGATTTAAGAGTACTGAGCCAGCAATCAGATTGCAAGATTTGAGAAATTCTCACCCGTGCGCAGGGTGGGACGACGATGAAGCAGAAGCTTCTGAAGAGCAACAACGTTTGATTAATTTCAATAATGACAGTGATAATGAGATAACTACAAACCCTGGTGCCAATGAATTCCAGTATGGCCAACATCATAGAAATATTTCAGCAGGAAGTGATACTTATGCTAACACTATAATTGAATCAGAGGAGGAAACATACCGTGTTAAAGGGTACAAGGATATGAGTAATGGGCCGGTTACTGCATTTACGGCTGTTTTAGTCTGGGGTTTTATCACTTGTTTAAACATATATTTATTAGGAAGTTTGATATTAGGCTATGATGTTCCACTTTGAGACTTTAATTGTTTTCATTACTATTGCATTATTCTAAATAATATCAACATTTATAGATTATTAACATTGCATATTTTTCTTCAAGATTTTGTAGTAAAAAGGTTCGAAAAATTCAAACCCTGTACATAAATAATTACATATAAATGATCGACGAAATTTTATTTAATATGGAACAGTTGAACTCCAATCTTAAGGAACAAATATAAACCAATAACAATGCCGTCGAAGTCAAGTATAGACTCCTTTATTGATTTCTCGTCGCAATTATTAGAAGCATATCCATCTACCACCACACTTTCAATAACATATGCGAATTCGTTGAAGAAACAATCAAAGAACAAAGACAAAGATGGATCTAAAATACGTACTTCTGGAGATAGTAACAACAAAAAGGCAACTAACTCTGTTACCTTTAAATGTTATGAACCAAATTCTGGAAAGTGTATTAAATATAGTACTTATAAGATTAAAGAATTATCAAGGTTATTGACATTTATTGGTCCTAGAGGAGTGAGTGTTTCTAATACAAAGAAGAGACCAATTGAAGATGAACAAGGGAAGAGCGATTCCAAGAAAACTAAAGTCGAAACCATAAATGAACACACCAATGGGTTGGCAAGTATTATGAGTAACGTTAAGTTTGATAATGAAGAATCTTTATCTACCACCATTTCAAAGGTTGATACTCCTCCAGCCGAGGAAAAAGAAGCCATGCATGCTAATAATGAATCAGCTACAAGCAGCAGTAAAAATAAGAAGAAGAAGAAGAAGGGAAAGAAATAGGTATATAAATTAGATACCATTACATAATAAATAAAAAGGTTAATTATATTGAAACGTGTAAAACAAAAAACAGCTTGGAAACAAAAGAAGAGAAACAATATATTAATAATATAAGATAATAATGGAAATAAACATAATTAAGAACATACATACTGAGATTAAACAGGTTATATTAATTTGTTCAACTGTTGAAGTGATGAATGGAATGGAAAAAAAAGAACTAAATAATTAAGCAAGAAGTATAATGGACGTTAGAAAAAAGTGAGATATAAGCACAGTCACAACCACAAGAGGATTGAATACGAAAATCAATAAATGAAGGAGTTGGGGTCAAATTAGGATAGATCTGCTAGATTACGATTTGAATAAACTCTTAAATCTTGAAATGAGAGTTTCTCTCTTAACAGGCGGCTTACTGTCAAAGTAATTTACATTTGAATTAGTCTCAGAAGAAGTTGGTGATGGGAATGAGCCCGGGACCTTCAATATTTCGATCATTTCATCCTTGTGGCTCGTCTGCTTAACCTTAGTAGGCGCTTTCTGTTGAGATACTGCTTGCTTAACCTCAGTAGAAACGCGTGGTGAACTTGGATCAATATTCGACACCGAAGTATCAGCAGTTGAGGAAACCAGATCCTTATTCTTCTTATCAACAGGAGCAGAGAGGATTTCTGAATTGAAGACCGAATTGATGGGAGTGTTGAATTGATTTCCATTGGTGTAATCGTTGTCATCGTCCATATCGGGCTCAGCTTCATTTTCAACATCCCCACGGTCATGCTGCAGAGTCTCATAAGCATCACCAATGTGTTCGTATTTCGAATCGCTCGTAGAGTCGTTGGTAGAAATGGCTGCGAATGACGAGGTGGCTGTCAAAGACTCGCCATTATCTTTAATGTGCTCGATATCCTCCTTTTCTTTCGCAGTATCTTCACCTTGCTCCCCAGATACTCCGTTATTCTTTCCAGCAAGACCAGCGCCCCCAACCACACCTCCCGAACCCCCCTGGGCTTCTTCACCATC
Organism: Debaryomyces sp. S3305; assembly: GCA_024586305.1. Classification (NCBI taxonomy): domain Eukaryota; kingdom Fungi; phylum Ascomycota; class Pichiomycetes; order Serinales; family Debaryomycetaceae; genus Debaryomyces; species Debaryomyces sp. S3305. The sequence goes on from JAMYHY010000031.1 coordinate 7,756, forward strand.
CTGCTCGAATTCCTCGACCTCCACCAACTCATCACCATCAATATAGTTGTTTTCAATCCCATTTTCGTCAAACTCCCTCTTGTAGCCTTCACTGGTAACCCACTCTGTCCCATTGACAACAAACTTGAAAACAAGCTTCTGCCTTTTGTCCACTCGAATTTGGTCCCTAAACGTACCCAACTCCTTAGCCAAAGGTGCGTTGGCTTTGGTCCAATTGTCAAAATTTCCCGTAACCTGTACCTCCTCCACATTTGGATCACTATTGGTCCTATTTCACGTTAATATCCTGAATTTTCATCATTTGTCAAAATTTTCACTTTTTGATCTATCGTCCTCACCACTACCACATCACGGATCACTTCCTTCCTAATCTATCATACATACCATTCGATTAAATAAGTATAATAAGCCATTTTCTCTAATCCTATCTATATCACCTTTCCAATTTTCTTGTATTATTCAAATAATTAAATAGATGGTTGATAAATCAAAAATCAATACAAATCTCCCTTATATATAATGGCTGTAAAATTGTGATATCGTATTTGTTTGATAAAAAATCCGCCTGCGTAGACCTTATATATGGGTGTATTGATGTTTTCCCGGTTTGGGACGGGTTGTTGTTGATCCCTGAGAAAACCAAAAAAAAATCTGTTGTGATCAATAAATACCGCAGATCAAGGGTTCGAGTTTGCCTCGCGAGAATCTGCAAACCACTAGAAATTGATTTCCCGAGAATGGCCTTAAAGAACCCCGAGAATGTCGGAAAAAAAAGTCTCAGAATGATGACATAATCCACTGAAAAATTATCTCAGCCAAACGCGGTACAGAACAGGGTGTAAGTAGTTGTTGATATAGGTTTAGTCGTATTTTAATTGTTTCAAAACGATAATCATAGACTAGCCGTTACGGATATGAGTAAGAGAAGCAGTAGGCAAAACGCAGCTGCCAATGCTGCAGCTGCTGCTCGTAAAGGACAAGATAAGACGGGCATTTTGACAATTGATCCTGTTATGGAGCCTCAATATGAGAACGGTCAGTACAGAGAGTATTTGGTGACCACAGCGCTGCCATTGTTGAGTAAAAAGCGTAATGTGACATCGAAGGAATATCTTTTGGTTGCTGGGTTGTTGGTGTGTGCTTTTTATGTCAGATGTTCGAATTTGGCGTACCCTAACTCGGTGGTGTTTGACGAGGTTCATTTTGGAGGGTTTGCACGGAAATACATTTTGGGGCAATTTTTCATGGATGTGCACCCGCCATTAACCAAGATGCTTTTCGGGGCTGCAGGGTTGTACGGTGGGTTCAAGGGAGACTTTGATTTCAAGGCGATTGGGAACGAATTCCCAGCCACGACACCATACGTGACAATGCGTTATTTGCCGGCATTGATGGGCGTGGGTACGATTTTCTTATGCTATTTGACATTGAGAAACTCTGGCTGTAGACCGATCGTTTGTCTTCTTACCAGTGCTGCCTTAATGCTTGAGAATGCAAATGTGACTATTTCCAGATACATCTTGTTAGATTCTCCATTGTTATTTTTTATCGCATCAGCTATCTATGCGTTTAAGAAATTTGAAGTGCAAGTTCCATTTTCATTTGGTTGGTACAAATGTTTGGTAGGATGCGGGATTGCTTTAGGTTTAGCAGTCAGCTCCAAATGGGTCGGTTTATTCACTATTGCTTGGGTTGGTGTATGTTGTATCTACCAACTCTGGTTCATAATTGGTGATTTATCTCTCAATTGCAAAAAAGTGGCGCAACATTTTGTTGTCCGTGGTAGTTTGTTATTGGGAATTCCTATTTTCTTATACTTGTTATTCTTTTCAGTTCATTTTAAGTTATTGGCTAACGAGGGTGACGGATCCGCATTCATGTCGAGCGCGTTTAGAGCTTCGTTAAAGGGTAACGCAATCCCAAGAGACATCACTGCAAACGTTGGATTTGGTTCAGTTGTTACAATTCGTCACTTGGAAACCCAAGGGGGCTACTTACATTCCCACAATCATTTCTATCCAGCTGGTTCAAAGCAACAACAAGTTACGTTATACCCACATTTAGATTCTAACAACGATTGGATTATTGAACCTTATAATGAAACCATGCCTGACACTTTTATTCCTATTACTGATGGAATGAAAGTCAGATTGAAGCATGTTAACACCGGCAGAAGATTACATTCACACGATGAAAAAGCCCCTGTCAGTGAAAGGGATTGGCAGAAGGAAATTTCGTGTTATGGATTTGATGGATTTGATGGTGACGCTAATGATGACTTTTTTGTCGAAATCGTTGAACGTAAATCGGCACCAGGTGAAGCTCAATCTTCTGTTAGAGCTTTGCAAACAGTTTTCCGTTTAAGACACGTTATGACTGGACACTATGTTTTCTCGAGTGCTGTTAAGTTACCGGATTGGGGTTTTGAACAACAAGAGGTCACTGCTGCTTCACAAGGTTACAGACCATTAACTAACTGGTATATTGAAACTAACAGAAATACCCGTGTTAATAGTACTATAGAGGAAATCGTAAACTATCCTGTTCTCTCATTCTGGGATAAAGTCACAGAATTACATAAGAGAATGTGGAAAATCAATCAGGGTTTAACCGACCATCATAACTGGCAATCTGCTCCTCATGAATGGCCATTATTATTAAGAGGTATTAACTATTGGGTCAAAGATCACAGACAAGTTTACTTTTTGGGTAACGCCGTCGTTTGGTGGGCCTCTTCAGCAGCCATTGTCACATTTGCAATCCATGCGTTATTCTCTATAGTCAGATGGCAAACTGGTGCTCGTGTTGCTGGAAATAAGCATGTCTTCAACTTTAATTCTCAGGTATTCTTATACACAGTTGGTTGGGCATTGCATTATTTCCCATTTTTTATTATGGGTAGACAATTGTTTTTACACCATTATATCCCTGCTGTTTATTTTGCCATATTAGCATTGGGCCACTTTTTTGATATTCTTGTTAGTTATCTTACTGCAAGATATAAGGTGTTAAATAAAATATCTTATGGTGCATTAGGTTTATTCTTAACCTTTGTCTTATTATTTTATGTTCAATATTCTTCGCTTATTTACGGTTCTCCTTGGACTCGTGAGAAATGTGAAGCTTCCAAGGCTATTGGAACTTGGGATTTTGATTGTAATGCCTTTTTGAAAAACATCAACGAGTATTCAACATTACTTACTACAGCTACACAAACTCCAACACCAGAGGATCCAGCTGCACCAAACGATGTGCTTGAAGCAAAGGAAGCGAAGGAGACTCCTCAAGCTGCTCAAAAGAAAGTTGCAAAAGAAGAGGAACATCAATCTGAAGCTGAAAATGCGGAGGAACCAAAATCTGACGAAAAAGTTGAAGAGCTTGTTCCACCATTAGCTGCTGATATTGAAGAGACAAAATAATTATTATAGTTTACATTTCGTAGATAGCTACCTATACATTTCGAATAATATATATCTTATTTCATAGTCGTATTACTCAGATATGGTAGTCCATAATCATTTAGTCACATGATCAAATTTACACCAGGAAAAATGTATTCTATTATTCAGTGGATCGATATACCATCGACTACTTAACGTTTTACAAAATATTTTGCTTGACATTCATCTTCTTACTTTAAATTCGAATATGTCAGAGGTGGAGAATAATTGTCGAGTTTGTCGAGGTGAAGGTACACCTTCCCAACCTTTACTACATCCGTGCAAGTGCCGTGGATCAATCAAGTATATCCACCAGGATTGTTTGCTAGAATGGTTGAAACATTCTAATAAATCTACTAAAAAGTGTGATATTTGTAACACGCCATATAAATTCCGGACTATTTATGACCCACAAATGCCAGAAAGGATTCCATTAAAATATATTTGGGGAAAATTTGTTGAAGTTGTTACGTCTACTACCATTAAAAGCTTATCAATTTTCCTCTACATCACTTGTCTTGTAATCCAAGTTCCGTTATTTTGGAAGTTTATGGGCCGGATTGCCACTTGGGCAATTGATGGGACCTTACCAATAGCGAATCCAACTTTTATAGAGGCTTTACTATTCGGTGAGTTAGACTTTCTGAATTATGATATACCAACGAGTACAACAAAGATGTTTTTGTTTAAAATCAGAAAATTTATCGACTACACTTACTTTAGTGGAATTCGTTATATACTAATGTATGTAATCATTCATTTGGCTTTATTTGTGGAGCATGAATGGGTTGTGAGAGATGAGGGTTATACCAAACTTTTGCTTCGAAAAATTGGTAAGGAACCCAGAGCTAAGTTGGTCGATATGTTGCAGCAGGCCTTATCAGGATTAAGGAATGATGGCGAGGCAGGTAATGCTGATGCAAATGCGAATGTGCAGAGATTGGAAACGATCGCAAGAGCAATAAATGATTTACAAGAGCAGCCTAATAATGGCCAACATGAAGAATTATTAAGAAGAGCAATTGAACAAGATGGTAGACAGAACAACGAAGGGGAACACGCTGATGATGTGAATCTCAACATATTTAATCATGAGAATGAAGATCACAATCAAGATGAAAATCAGAATGAGAGTGAGGATGAAACTAGTCAGAATGTAAGAGATCCATCCGATGATGATGTGGAACTGAATGACGAAAGAAGAACCATTTATATACGTCCAGAGGCCGAACAATACCAGGATCAACAAAATCAAGTAAATGGACTCTTCCATGAAGAGCACGGCGAGGCACAAGGAGGAGCAAGAAATGATAACGTAGCAGCTGACCTTTTTAACCAAGATAATCAAAGAATTGACCAAAATGACTTGTTTGAGCAAAATCCATTTGATGAAGTTAATGATATGAATATGGATGATGCCGAAGATGATTTGAATGGCGGAGGAGGAGATATTTTGCAACTTTTAGGGATGAGCTTGAATTTAAGTAGTCCAATTTTTCTTATGATTATGTGTGATGTTATTATTTGCATATACCTATTTGTGACATACCTATTTCCACATATGTTAGGTAGTTTGTTTGTAACAACGGCAGGATTCACATTAGGGTTATTGAATTCCTTTGTGTTCAAACGGGTTTATCCATCGTCTTTGATACAGAGATTTAATTCCATAATATTTACAGAGAATGATAAAATAGCGAAAACAGGCAATGACTTTCTTGATTTTACTTTGTTCACAGTCTTTGAAGTCATAGTGAAGCCAGTATCGTCTACATTTCATCGGTTAATAATTGATCATGATTTATCACAACCTACATTAATAGAACGGATTATTTTGTTGACAATTGGTTACAGCATTATTGCATTTGTTGTTTATAAATTTATGAACAGTTTAATTTCAGGAACTAAACCAATAATGGGTACTCCAAGGAAGCTTTATAAAATTTTATTTGAAGTGGCGTCGACTACAAAAGTGTTCATCATATTTGCTATTGAAATTTTCTTTTTCCCAGTATATTGTGGTTGGCTCTTAGATTTCTGTATTGCCCCAATCTTATTATCTCAATTTTCCAGTATTAGAGATGATGGGTCCGTTACCTTTACTATTTTATTATCGTCTGAATTGGAAGTTCTTCAAATTCATTACATCCGTGTTGTTTTGTATTGGTTACTGGGGACCCTTTATATGCTTTTCTTTGCATTATTTATTGGTATGATTAGGGGCCAAGTTTTACGCCCGGGTGTTTTGTTCTTTATAAGATCTCCAGATGACCCCAATGCTAGATTAATTCACGATGCATTAATGAAACCATTAATGTTGCAGTTATCACGCATATATTTAAGTGCCAAGGTTTATACTGGATTTATCTTAATAGGAATAGGAGGTGTTACGTGGGGCTTAAGATATTTGATAACTCCACCAAAGGAAGTTTCTCACAATGTTATGTTACCATTGCAGATACCTTCTGTCATGTCAGTTGCTATTACATGTATCGCTGTGGGAGATATCATTCTAAACAAGTCTTTGATCACGACTTATTGCCAGTCATATTGGACAAGAATCTTTGAAATATCGGCTCATAAGTTGCGTTTATCACATTTTATATTGGGGAAACCAATAGCCCAAGAACGCGGGTATATTGTTTACAGGAATAGTTTCCATAAATTGTTAGGCTTTTCACAAGCAGACTACTCAAACCCAGTTACATATAGAGATGCTTTACGCATATTCAAGACTGATAGCCTGGTGAATGCATGTTTTGTTCCTGACGGTAATTATGTAAGAGCACCAGACAATGATACTGTTACAAGGAAGTTCATAAAAAAACTATTTGTATCTGTCACTAAGGACGACAAACTATTATCTGCTAATGAAACTGAAGATTCCAATAAAAATGGATACGAATCTGATTCAGATGACGATGAGATCAATACCGACGATGCCTACACAATTGTGTATAGACCTCCACACTTTAAGATGAGATGTCTTGGATTAATTTGCATGTTATGGGTATTCTCTGTCGTATTGATATTGGGGATTGTTTTCGCCGGCTTGATAATTGGAAGGCCTATCATCAAAGTATTTACCATGTTGTCAGATCTTACAATTACATCTGAGCAATCTTTAGATATCTACGATACGCTTTTCACCTTAAGTGAATTTGACTGGAGATTGGCCGATATATCGTCTATTTTTATTGGGATCAAATTAGAGCTAGCAATATTGAGATTCATTGATGACAGAATTAAACAGCCAACTGAAACTGGAATTAACAATGAAGTGAATGTTGAAGGAAACGATGAAGAAAGGAATAACGAACAAGGAGTAATAGCATTTGGCAGGAATTTTGTACCTAGGTTTGGACAAATAATAGTTGCGTCATTCCTAGTTTATTTATTTTCGTCAGTTTTATGGATCTTATGGATTTTCTCAGTACACAAATTTTGTATTGATTTACCATTAAGAATATATACTGACAACATATATTATAGTGACGACAATCCGGGACATGTGTTGATGGACTTTTTATTCACTAAGACTGCAATGATGATTCATTTTATTGTTGGGTTTTGGACGATTGTTCCATTCTGCTTGTATTTCACAGTAGATTTGAGGAATGGCATGTTGAATGGGTTGGGTATCAGAGATTCTATCTGGAGGTCTGGTTTAAGCACAATTTTAATTAACTTCTTAATTGTTCATGTACCAGCCATATTATACACCCTATTTAAACATCGTCAAGAATCGTTTGATTCAATAATACTAGAAGCGAACGATGCATATATCTGGTGCGTTACTTTGATATGCTTCACGGCGATTAAATTAATTACTGGGGGCAGTAGATTACTCATGAAGATCAACGAACAAGTGAAAAACGAAAGATACGTCAAGGGAAGAGCTATAGAAAATATTGATATACCAGACGAAGAGTGAATTTACTTATATTTTGTAAATATGCAGAACGATTAAATAAATATTTAAGGAGATAGCTTACATCTGTAGCGTGAGAGTATTAGTTCTCATCGGACCCTTCATCTTGCTGTCTTAAAGTTACGTTCCCTGTAACCTTTCTCTTTTTCTTTTTGGGAATCGGTTGATCATCTTTATGTTTATTATTATCGTCATCATTATCGTCATTATCTTTCTCCGTAGCACTTAAGTTGGATACTACGTTCTTATCATCAAATATCTTCTTCGCCTTTTCAATTTTTTGACTTTGATTTATAATATATTCCAACCTTGACAATTTATATGGGTCATTTCTCAACGAGAATGGAAAATCATCAATCTTAACTCTAGACCTTCCTTGATTTCTAGCAAATTGTAAAGTCGTATGACATAGATCGCTGAGATATGTCACTAATGTCTCTTCCAAAGCATTCACTGTTTGGTCAGAGGTGTAAGGTCCATCACCCAATGAATATAATAATTGCTCTATATCTCTAGTGAAAAGACGTTGCTTTCTTCTCCTCTTTGTATTAGTTATAGGTGGCTGTGTATTGAATGACATTCTTATAAAGAAGCACCGTTTCTAACAGGTTTATGCTACTTTGTAAGGTTGAAATACCCTATAATCATATCGGTAAACACACTACTAAGAATACACCAGTATACTGGAACATTGCATTCCTAATTATATACTAATTAGAACAAGTTATACAGTCTAATGCAAATGCTACCATTCTATGGGATCGTGCACACAGAAATGTCACCCATAAAAAAATCCTACTTAATTACTTGACTAGCTCATGGTATATAATACCTTCGACTTGAGTGCTACTACATTCGGGTAGTTTCTTAAAGGAATTCGCCCCGGACAAAATTTCAGAGATGCAGCACTTCAATTGACTCAGCTTAATATCTTCGATGGTCATTTTCTTACAGCATCCCAACTTCACCAATTCGTCGGCTACTTCCTCTTGATGCTTGTTCATCAACTCATCATTGGTGACCACGATAAGCGGCTTATCCAATCGTAATGTATCTATAATTGAGCCAGTACCTGCATGGGACACGACTAAGTCGGACTCGGATATGAATTGGCCAATATCGTTCGAAAACGGGAAAACCACCATCTCAAACCCACGATACTTACTGGAGCTATACGTAACCACATTGCTATTGTGCTGTGTCCCTGCCACCACCTCCAATTGAAGCTGTTGCTTCAATTTCTTATCTTCTATGCACTGCCTATAAAACTCTTCACTGACGTGTTTCTGCGTGCCCGTTTCGATTTCATTGCCGAATTGGACTATCATTCTTGTAACCCCATTCCCAATGATAGTCTCCACTATAAAATCATAGCTTGTAATCACCTCAATTAATTGCCTGAAAGTCACGGTGGCACCGCTTGTAAACAATATGCTTGTCATTTCCAAAAATGATACGTTTTTTTGCCTAATCCGAAGTATTACCGGCTATTCAGATTTAAGTACACCAATTCCAAAGTTTACAAGTCAACGATCTAATGGGAAAAAATTACTGTAAAAAAGATCAAAAAAAGATGCAATTAATCCTTAACACCAATATGGATACCACAGCGTTCTAACCAACAGATACCAGATCTAGGATGGCGTTTTCTGACTTGAAGTAATGGTTATCAAATGTCGTGTTTATCAGTTTCTTTTTTTTTTCTTTTTGTGTAGGAAAATGTCGGACCCAAAAAGTTGATATAATTATGTCCGATGGAAAGTCTTCATTAATATTTTGCAAAAATTGCATTAGTAACGATTTGAATAGACAATATAGATATAAGACTTATTACGTATATACTGGATAGATTTGGTAGACAGGTATAGTAATATTGAGTATAAAAATAAGTTGGTTGATAGTTTAAGGACAACCTAGACGTATAATGGATACGCAGAGAAGTTCAACTTCCAGTAATAAGTCGCCCAGTTCATCGGCATCCACTCCACAATCAGCTAGCGGTTTAGCATCAGGGGCTACTCAACCGATACCGAAGAAGTCGCAGCAGATTAAAACTGATAAACCGAGACCACATATCTGTTCAATATGTACAAGGGCATTTGCGAGATTGGAACACTTGAAAAGACACGAAAGGTCGCATACGAACGAGAAACCGTTCCAATGTGCTGTATGTGGACGATGCTTCGCAAGAAGAGACTTGGTGTTGAGACATCAACAGAAATTGCATGGTAGTTTGCCTAATATCATGCGCCGGGGTTCATCGAAGGACGTCGACATCAACGAACACGTTATCGTATTGACCAATAATACGGATGCAAACGCACCGCTTCCAGCTTCTATGAACCTGGACGGGTCATTGGCGTTATCGAACGGTATAAATTCGTTGTCTCCGGGGCAGTCGCAGCTTTTTTCATCACCCAAAAGCAACGAATATGGGGGACCAAACAATGCGAATAATGTTAATATGAACAACGCAAATAATAATGCGAACCAGACCGCTCAGAATCAACAGGGTCAGCTTCGGACTTCATTATTCAACCACCTTAATTCCTACACCTTAAAGTCGCAAAGTTTGGGCAATAACCAGTACCCGGGTACCAGTAATAATGGGACGATTATACCATCGCCGATTCCTACAAACTCGAACCACAACACCCCTCCTAATTTGGCACACCAGAATCCTACAAATACCTCGCTTCCAAATGTTACGCAACAACCATCACCTCAGGCTGGTGATTCTCCTAACAAGCATACGAAGCAGTATAATAATATTCCTCCTCATCTACGCCAACAACAATCCCAATATCGCCATGCGTCATTCTCGGCATCTTCAGCAACATCATATACTAATGTGAAGGATTCTCTTAATATTCTGCAAAATAACACCATTGCTGAAGCACCAGAGCACGTAGAGTTTGCCACTCCTCAGTTGTCAGCAATGGACATACATTCGAAGCGTTTGATATCTGAATTGGATTTGCATTCATTGGGTCTTGATATTGACAATATAGACAGTCTTGATTTAGGACATAGTTCGCATAATGCAGTTTTTAATCAATTGCCCCATAGTTCAAATAATGCGTCAAAACACATTCCAAAGAATCCATCCTATGCGGAACAGGAACTCATAGCTGCCCATCAGTTTCAAAATCCAAACCATCCGCACCATATTAAAGGTACAACTCCTATAGATCCTGATATGTATGCACCAAATGATGCTAATATGATGCAACATATGCTACAGATGAATGGAATTAATAGCGAAGCAAGTTTTGAGAATTTGCCAAGTATATCTAAATATGGTGTTCGTCATGAGTTTGCTTTGAACAACGCAGTAATACAGGAAAAGCAAAAGAGGAAGAACAATTCTGCTGCGTCAAATCCAACAGATCGTAAAAGACTGAGAACTGATATCAATATTCAATCGGGGGACGATTGGTTAGAGGATATGATCAACGCTCCGTCTGCTTCTACATTTTTCCCGGCATCGTACCATGCTGGAATTGAAGATTCTGCAGACTTTGTTCCCGGTCAGATTGATGATATCTCTTCATTATTTAGAGCGAGACAAGTTGACTTGCAACAAATAAACCCTTCAAATTCTAAAATCAAAGAAGAGAATGAGTCTGATATTAACGTTGCCTTTAGTATAAACGATTCACATTCTAATTTCATAACTGAGGAATTGCGTAATCGTATCATTTTGGTCAGTAACTTGTCAAATTTACAATTTCCTCCGTTAGAAGAGCTAAACTCATATATGAAATTATATGAGACAGAATTCAATAAGTTCTTCCCATTCATTCATTTACCATCTTTAAAAAACCCAATGGTCGATTGTTTTGAAAACATTCCGTTATTGCTTGCAATGGGAACTATAGGTGCGTTGTATTCTTATCATGACAATAATTCTTTGCTTTTATTTAATTTATCTAAATCGCAGATTCAACAATTTTTTGAGAAAGAGGTGACAACAAAGCATTTGGAACTAAGGAAAATACCATTAATGGTCCATCAATGCTTAGTATTACACATTTTCATTGCAATGTTCTTAAATGAGCCGGATATGGTTGATATTACATCGAAACAAATGAAATCTATGGTAGGTTTAATTAAATCAACGGATTTCAATAAACCGTTGGAAAGGTTCTTGGTCCCACCATCTCTAATTGATAGAAAAGACCCAGCAAGTATTCAAAGCAATTTCGATTATTTCATAATGGCTCAATCGCGGGTGCGTACCCTTAATTGCTTTTATATGCTCGAAGTATTCAGAACCTCACTAATTAGGGTACCAATCCAGTTTTCTGCATTAAATGTTAGCTGCGGTACTCATTGTTTAAAGGAGAATTTATGGAGAAGTAATGATTCAAGTCAATGGATAAACCAGTTAACGAATAACACTCAACCATTGATTGATTTGAGTAATGGGGAATCGTTACAATCAATGATCGGCGACTTGAATAATCACTATCATGATACTAAGATGTCGTTCTACGGCTTGTTATCATTGCTAATGTATATTCACGAGCAAATTCATACGGAGGTATTGAAGTATAAACAATTCAATTCTACTTTATGGAGATTAAACTCCAGGCCGCGGTTAGAATCCCTAATTAAGTCATGGGAGTCAATTTTTATTAAGAACGGAGGGATTTTAGTTGTTAATGGCCATAATAATCACTTGTTAAATGCAAATAATGAATTCAAGATTATTTTGCCCCTTTATTCGCTTGCAAAAATAAAAATATGCATGAACATAACCCCAATAATGGAAAGGGTATTATATAAAGATTGGAACGGTATGAATGAAACTATATTGTCGTTAGATGACGATAAGGATGCGTTGAAAGAATGCGTCTTGCACTCAATCGAAATTTTGTCATTATGGACCCATAATGTCAAAATAGTTGATGATTCGAAGCGAACATCCTTAAGAACCCCAGTCTTTTTTGTTACGTGCGTATTTGCTTCAGTCATGATTATTTCCCACTATTTGTATTGTATGGAAGAAACAAAAGGTCAAGGTTTGAGTCCATCTGAAAAGAGTCTCTGGATGAAGTGCGAAACCATAATACATGCGGCTGAAAAGGTGTTACCACCCATAGGTGACACCAGGAACTATTCAGAGTTTCTTAAGAACCAATTTGCAGGTGTGTCACTGTCGGATATTAATACTACAAAGAAATTGATATCTTCAAATTCTAATGAAGGTACAATTATAGCATCCATTAAGAAGTCTAAACTATCTGTTAAATGCTTATATTTGGGTTTACATATGTTGGCAGACACATCAATTTGGCCTTTGGCAATGGGGTTCGCTGAAGCACTTAAGAATAGAGCGACATATATCACAAATCGTAAATAGATTGATACAATTTGCATAATATTTATTAACCATATACCTTTGTAGAAGTCACGAGCGCTAATATCAAAAAAAAAAAAAAATTCAAAAAAAATTTAAAAAGAAATTGCAAATATCTATTCAATAGTGTATCTAAGTAGTAAGACATTTTCAAGTAATCAAGGTGACCTTATTCAAAACTTATATCACAGGAGCTTTGAAAAAGATCTCTTTAAGTACGAAAAAGTATAAACTAGGAGTTATGACTTTTGAAACGAAGATGAAAGGCCGCCAATTATATGATGCAATAGGCCAGCCTAAGACAATAGTAGCACCGATGGTTGACCAATCGGAATTAGCATGGAGAATATTGTCAAGAAGATATGGTGCTGATTTATGTTACACTCCAATGTTCCATGCACGTTTATTTGCAACTGAAGAAAAATATCGTAAAAACATGTGGTCAGAACTAGATGGAGATAAAGAGAAAGATAGACCTTTGATAGTACAGTTCTGTGCTAACGATCCGGATTACTTGTTGAAAGCAGCTAAGTTTGTAGAAGATAAATGTGATGCTGTTGACTTGAATTTGGGATGTCCACAAGGAATCGCAAAAAAAGGGAATTATGGTGCATTTTTAATGGATGATTGGGATTTAGTCTATAAATTGATAAAGAATTTGCATGATAACTTGAAATGTCCTGTGACTGCAAAAATAAGAGTTTATGATGATTGGGAAAAATCATTGGAATATGCCAAACTTGTGTTGAGCGCCGGTGCGCAATTCATCACGATCCATGGAAGAACCAGAGATATGAAGGGTCAAGCGACAGGCTTAGCAAACTGGGAAATATTGAAATATTTGAAAGATAACTTGCCTAAGGACCAAGTATTTTTTGCAAATGGGAATATTTTGTATCCGTCCGATATTGAAAGGTGTACAGACGTTGTTCAATGTGATGCTGTTATGTCAGCTGAAGGAAACTTATATAATCCGGGGGTTTTCTGGACCAAATCAAACGACGTAGATAAGCAATTTGCGAGAGTCGACAAGATGTTGCGGGAATACTTTGAAATTGTTAAAAGCTGTCCCGGTGAAGCATCTAAACATTCGATGAAAGCCCACTTTTTCAAGCTATTGCATGCATTTTTGAGCGTCCATACAGAATTAAGACCAGTAATAGGAAGAACTAGTGTTCATGCCAACATTGATGATTGGGAAGCGATTGTGGTTAAAGTCGAAGAAATTGTGGCCAATATTTACGAGCAATCGAATATAGCTGAACTAGATGTGATTACAGTGGGAGAAGTTCAAACCTGGGGCGGGGCATATAAAACTATTCCATATTGGAGATGCCAGCCATATTTTAGAAAAGTTAATGGTGAGAAGCAAAATACAAGAGTTTTAAAGGTCGCTGCGGATAAAAGCCAGAAGAAGGATATTGAACAAGATCGCAAAGATATCCCTGGTAAAAGGAAGGCTGATGATGAACTCCAAGTCAATGATCGAAAGAGAATAGACACAACTGCATAAGAAACTGTATATATAAGTCATATATAAGAATTGTATAGTAAATATCTAACATATATAGTCTTTTTGAAATACTGTATATAGCTGATCTTTTTTTTACTATGATTTACGTTAGTCTGATTTATGCTATATTCTTCTTCCTTTTAGGCCTTTAATCATTTTTGCTCGTAACTTTTTCATCGTTTTATTCCTAGTATTTGTCTGGAATATTAGTAACTGGACACATCTGACTTCAAACAAAATGTCACAATTAATTCCTGCTGTTAGAGTAGCTGCAACCGCCAAACCCGCCAAAAGTGCTATTATTTTTGTTCACGGATTAGGTGATAGTGGTTCTGGATGGTCATGGTTTCCACAATTAGCAAAGCAAAGTAATATTATTAAAAACTGCGATTCTATTAACTATGTGTTTCCTAATGCTCCACTGATGCCAATTACAGCAAACGGGGGATACGTAATGCCAGGGTGGTTTGACATTTACGAATTCGGCAACCCAGACGCCAAGCAAGACGTCGATGGTTTTCACAAGAGTTGTGAGACATTAAAAAACCTTATTAAGGAACAAATTGATAACTACAATATTCCTGCTGACAAGATTATAATAGGTGGATTTTCGCAGGGAGCAGCAGTTTCTTTAGCGACGGTTGCATTGTTGGACTTCAAGGTCGGGGGTGTCGTAGCTTTATCAGGGTTCTCTCCAATTAAGGATAGCCTTTCACAAATAATGAATAAGGCAAACTTCGAAACCCCAATCTTCCAGGGTCATGGTACTGCTGATCCTATTATTAATTTTGACTATGGTAAGCAAACTAGTGAACTTTATCAAAAGCTAGGATTCAAAAATGCTAAGTTCCACGCATATCCAGGCGTTGCACATAGTGCAAGCGAAGAAGAATTGGCCGATGCCATGAAGTTTATCGATGATGTGCTTAATAAATAGATATAGGAACACATAGAGAGTAGATTCACGTATTTGTTCAATTTTGACTATAAAATAGCAGAAATTCTGTAGAAAGTACTTTTAGGAGTAATTTTCATAGTCTGATATAGTTGAATCATCAGCCTACAATAACATCTTGTAGATAATAGTCAATACATCATTATTCTATTTAATGCAAAAAAGCTATTTTCATTTTATTTTGTGCGACAATCAACACGTAGTGTTTCTCCAGCTCAAATATATTTCTATCTTTATCAGACTTGAATATAACTTGGCAAGCAGATATGGATCCTGCTAAAAACCTGAACGGTATCTTGAAAGTGATTCCCTCGTTTGGTTTCAAAAAGACCGATATGTCTCAATTATCATCCAAAGATAAACGATATGTTCAACAAGTTGAAAAGGCCCTTGCATCGTTTGATTCTCTTGAAGAATGGGCAGACTATATTGCATTCTTATCTAGGTTACAGAAATCATTACAGTTAAGTGATGACATAAAAGCGGCCCATACATTACCAGGGATTGTTTATTCCCATCAAGTAGCGAACAAATTATCGCTTTGTTTGTCTTCAAGATTGCCAAACGGTGTGCACCAAAAGGCATTGAGCTTATACGAGGACATTTTCCGTGCTCTCACTTCAAAAGCATTGAATGAAGAGCTATCAATATGGCTACCAGGACTACTACCTGTCTTATCTTTTTGCTCGCTCCAGATTAAACCACAATTATTGAAATTATATAAAGAATACTTATTGGCCAACATTTCACCAAAAAACTTACGAATTGTATCTAAACCTTTGATTTTAAGTTTATTACCTGGACTTGATGACGAAAACTCAGAGTTATTTTCAGATGTCTTGGATTTGATGGATTTGTTGAAGAAGAAACTCAACAACGATTCTCATTTCTGGCAAAGCATGTTTTTATCAATTATCAGTAATCCGGAAAAAAGACTTGGAGCTCTTTGCTGGTGCAACAAAAGACTACCTGTTTTTCAATCGATTGTATCAGAAGACAATACAACAAGGTTTTCCGACGAAGCTCAGGCTTGTCTTACTCCAGATTCTGGCCTTCTTATCAGAGCGTTTGCGACATCCATCAACTCAACAACGAACTTCAATCCTGCAAGTGATATTATAGTTATCCGTGGATTTTTTGATTTACTTTTAACACACATACCTCTCAACAGCAAAGTTTTGCATAAAATGATTTTTAGTAAAGATAAGGAAATGCTAATGATGTCGTGTTGTAGAGTGACACTAAGAAAAGATATGAGTTTGAATAGAAGGTTATGGAACTGGCTCTTGGGTCCTGAAAATGAACACCATAATATTGATACACCCAATGAATTATCGCGTGCTAAATACTTTCAAGAATATGGCTTGCATTCATTAACATCTGGTCTACTTAAAATTATTGAAGGTTCAAATTACGATAGCGACCAAAAAGTCGATGCTATAAGAATTTCGTTATCTTTGATAATGGATAAGTGGGAAATATGCCACACAGTTACTGATAAGCTATTTTTGCCCATCATGGAAGCATGCTTTCAAGCTCAAAATCACCAACAAAATAAAAACGAATCGCATGTAATATTGAGTTCTTCCCAGACATTTTTTGATGGTGTAGAAGCGTCTTATATTTGGAAGAACCTCATATCTATGATCCTAGACGGACATAACGAAAAACTTGATCTTATTTATTTTATTTTGAACAACTTTGACTTCAATGAGGAAGAAATGGTGACAATCCATGTACCGATTGCAATTTTAGTCTTACTAAGAAGTGGAATTTACAGTTTGAAGTGGCTTGATATACTTGAACATCTTGTTAATTTAGTACCACAGAGAGCCTTTTCGTCAATTGTTCAAGATGTTGACATGAAGAATTATTCAAAAGAAGAAATCATAACATCAGTAACAGAGTATTATAATTCATTAGTAAATGATGAATCAACTGACTTTCCTATTTCTTCTTCTGCATTGTCCTCTTTGATAATAGATTCACTTGAAGATTTATACATAGAAAACTTGGACAATGCAGAATGTTCGTTACGATTATGTTCCTTATTTTGCGAAATTTTATACACAATTCCTAATGATAATAAAGATGTTTCATGGTCAAATAGGCCCCTTGTGGCAAAAATGCTAGAGCAACCAGTGACGAACGAAACAACAAGTCATGCAGACAAGCAAAAGAATTTGCTCATTGCATTTAGTTTAACCAAAATGCTTAATCATATTTCCAATGGTCTATCGGCCTTAGAGAAAGCTAAATTGCTCAAAATAATATTATCTAATTTGTGGACATCCTTAATGTCACCATACCCAGCGAATTACCAAGTAGAGACTGTGAAATGTATATTTGATCTTGAAATAAGCTGTCCAAATTACCATATAACTGCTGGTATTTTAAAACTTCTTTTACAATCTCCTATTAATGAACGAGTGCGAGCATTTTCCACTTTATGGGTTCATTCCAATTCGTTTAATGATTCTAATGCTGTATTGACAAGACCATTGCAATTATTATTAGATGACATTCAAGAGGAGGACAATCAAAATTCAATGGCAGTAATTGATTTTATCGCATATGTATTTAAAAGTGGATCAGGGAATAGGTTACTAAAATTACTTACCAGCCCACTATTAGACTTTGAATTTATGAACGTTGATAGAAAAGAATTGGATTCTGAAGATGATTTAGGTCAGTTTTCATATCATTTGAATACAATCTTAAATTTAATCCGAACCAATGGAAAAGCAGTAAAAGATGCCTTCAATACCGAATTGGCTGTGATGGATAATAGTGCTAAACTAAAAATTATCAAGTCAAATAATTGGGATATATCAACTTATAAATCATTAATGTTCTATGTTATCGAGAAGTTTTTTAGTTTAAAGCTTAATAAGGATATTATGAACGATCTGGCTACAGTGAGTAATTATTATAAGAACATAAACACATGTCTTCAATTACTTTCTAATTTAGTTACTGGAAATGAACCAGACTTTGTCAATAAATTTCATATGCTTATAGACACATGTTCCTATTATACAAACTTTTCTGATAAGAAGCTATATGAAAGCGAATTAATAGAGAACAAATTTTTGAAGTGCATTCTACATTTCTTAAAGATAGCCCAGGATTCAAAAGTAAACTTGAACTTACTTCATATAGAAGATGAAGACAAAGATCCATTACTTGTTAGTTTTATTATTAAGGGTATTGAAAAATCTCAGACTTCACTCTTATTAGAAAGTTGGATGTCTCTTTTAACGAGATCATTATATTTGTTTAATGAATCGGTGTTTAGTGTCATCCTTACGTTGAATGATGCTATTATTAAAAAGATTGATTCATACTTTAAGACTATCACCAATTATGACCAGTTTGATCAATTATCGGATATTGAAGCTTCAATAAGCGTTCTAATTTCAGGCCTAGAGGATTTGCTTTCGATTAGTCATAGTTATTTGTTGACCTCTAACATGAGAGCAAATAGCGATAAAATCAATAATAATAGTGATTCAGGATTTTTTGGAAATGTGATACAAGGAGTATTTCAATTAGAATCCCCTGCGTTCCGCACCACGGAACAAAATAAACTTTACTCCATTTTATTATCATTTCAAGATGCTTCAAAATTATCCTTCCTGATTTGGGTTTGGGCGGATAAAAGACCACAGATAAATACAGGCGAAGCTGCCGATAAATCCTTAACGTATTTAGCTCATAAGCTAAAGTTCAAGGCAAGAAAGTTCTTAGAAACTTTGGTAGAATTAGAAAGACAAGAAGTTATTGAAACGTTGGTTAAATATGACAACGGATCTTCTGCGACCATCAAATTATTACATGTTCTAGATGGTGGGAGACCACAGGTTACCTTACCGCATATCTGGAACTCTATTATATCGAGATGTCATGCCTCAGTTTTGGAAGGATCACAAGTGTCCTCTTTAACAACTAATGTTTCGCCTAAAGAATTATCTAAGTTTTTGGTAGATTATGTTGAAACTATAGACAATGATTCCATTTCTGATATCTGGAATCCAACTGTTCAATTTTTCCGCGAAGTATTGTCTTATTCAACACAATTTAGTGAAGTCTTATCAGATTTTTTAAAGGTCATTAAAACTTTGTCAATCAAACTTAATTCATCAAAATTCGGGGAGCAGAGGAAAAACAAAAAGGAATTGGCCGACTTATTTCTTAAATTGTTAACTGCGTCCGTGAGTTCGAAGAACAAGGGATTTTCAACAATAGAACCAAGTCAGAACGAAGAAGTGGATAAGACCAATGAAGATTCAGTTGGGACTGAAACCCCTATTGCATCGCAAGATGAGTTATTTGATGCACTTTCTGCAATTC
Organism: Debaryomyces sp. S3305; assembly: GCA_024586305.1. NCBI lineage: Eukaryota > Fungi > Ascomycota > Pichiomycetes > Serinales > Debaryomycetaceae > Debaryomyces > Debaryomyces sp. S3305. The sequence goes on from JAMYHY010000031.1 coordinate 27,313, forward strand.
TTGAATATTTAGATGACATTATGCAAGATTCCGATAAGGCGTCTTCTTGTATTAATACGATTATTGCAAATTTGGTATCACCACAAATTAAACCCAAACATATTCATGAGATACCGCTGAAAACTTTGGCGTTAATGGAATTAATAGGTAAATTTCATCCAAATAAGTCTTGGAAGTCTTTGATTTCTGATTCCTTCATGGATAATAGTTTCTTCAATGTGAGTGAAAGTAGATTAAATCAATGGAAGCCGATAATCAGCAATTGGATTTCATCAGAGAGAGACAAGATTAGTGATTTGATTGTTAAGATTACACCATCAGTACTGTCTACCCCTAGTAATATTTTTGTTTGGAATGAAAATTCAGAGGTTGAAAGTAAACGATATGTCGTAAGAAGAATTAGCTTTTTGATAATATGCCAGCCAAATGATTACTTCTTACCTAATTTGGATGACTTATTCGGCAGAATTACCTATTCATTAGATACTTTATGCCCTATTTCTTACAGAACTGAGATAACGAAATTGATTCGAGTGTTGGTTCTCAAGTTTAGCGAGTTACATTTACTCCCACATTGGATTACCATAAATCACGAATTAATAAGTATTTTCGAATTTCTCCGGGTAAAACCTGTAAAAGAATTGACGACTTTAACGTACGAAGAGGTAAACTTTATATTAAGTGGATGCAAGTTGTTGGACCAATTATTGTTATTAAAATATGACGAGTTCAATTTAAACGAATGGCTTTTTGTTTCAACAAACGTAGATGTTGCTGATAGTGGTTCTAAAACCTCTATGTTAGCAATCATCGATAAAATTGCCACTGAGAATGACGTAGTATTATCGAAAGAAGCTACAATTAAGATTGAACAGCCTAATGAGGAAATGAAACCCTTACTCTCTGGTGTGAACAGTATCAAATCTATATCGAGTTTAAGATCATTTTTCGACTCATTAAGTCTTATAAATTATGAGAGAACTTATAATTTATACGAAGTTAACATTGACGCTTGTGTAGAAGACGCTGTCAACGATTTACTTGCTTAAGCTAATTATATATATGGTTTAATTAGAGTATATAATAGAATAATCAAACTATGACTTTGCAGATTGTGTTCAGAATTTTGAAGTTATTATTTCGCGTTTGAATCAAAAATATCCAAACAAACTATTGACTGATCTTGGTGTATAAACGTTCTCAAAGTAGCCTTATAATGTCTGCAACCTTGAAGTCATTTGATTTGAACGACGATTCAATTGCTTTTCAAAAGATAAGGAGTCCAAAATTAAAGAACTTGAATAGGCGCGATCAGAATGATTCAGATTTTAATGGGAATAGGCATTATGAGGATGATATAGAATTTGACGATACGCGTATGGATATAGATGATATGAAACCTAATAGTTCATTCAATGACGAGAATATCTCTAATAATAGACGAAGTGGATATGGCAGTTTCCAACAACATGACTATGTGATAAGGGACACAACAACTAAGGTGCCATTGAAAGATAGCCCCTACACAAACAAGGCATCTACTCCGGATATGGTTGATAGAATCAATAAATATCGGTCAAAAAATGGTACGCCATTGAGATTACCACCTTTGACCTCGAGCCAATTTTCCAATAGTGATAATGAGAGCCATTCTATACCGATTGAAGACAAAGCGGAAGATAGTCTTGTTAAACATCGAAAACTCATATCTGATGACAACAAGTTTTCGCCTGGACGTGCACAGGGATCATTGGAAAAGACTCCTCGTGATACGTCAAATGGACATGACATTGCTAGTCCCCTCAACACGATGAACAGGCCCAGGAATGAAGCAATTATTACTCCACCTTCAAATCTAAAAGTACGGCCGTTCATATTTGGATCTGCTTCCAGAACACTGGCCTCTGCCTCAGTTTCCAGAAAGGGTCTGCCGGAAGAACTTCGGAAAGCCCAATTTTCCACTAGCAAACATGATGAAGATATTGAATTTGATTCCTCTGATGTTGATGGTGAAAATGATGATGGGGTGACGCGAAGTAGACTATTATCTAGTACAACCAGATTCAACCCGTCAAATTCAAATCAAGTACCAAAAAACTCTTCTGGAATAAGCATACATAGTCATAAAAGCAACGATAACGAAGGTGATAGCAATGGCCTGAGAAACGAGCCACACAAATCCCAAGCAAATCCTACATTCGAAAATAAGATTGAAGATATTCAAAATACCAGTAATAAGGAGACTAACCAGAAAGAAAAATATGGTGATATTTCCAGAGCAGAAATTTTAGAAAAGATAAATAGTACAATCAACTCGTTAATGGAAAAGGATAAATTGGCAAGCTCTCCTTCGAAGATAAACGTAAAAGATATTTTGCCTCAGAATAGTGATAAAGAAATAATGCAAGCGAAATCTTCAGATGAATCACCAGAAGAAATAATAAATGAATTGGACTCATTTTTTTCAGGAAATAAATCTAATACAAGAAATCAGGGGAGTCCAGATTTTAACCATAGATCACCTTCCAAATTTTCTCTAAGAAATAAAGATGAAGGTCCAATACCGAATGCACAACTGTCCAAGGCGACTCCAATAAGGACACATTATTCCAGGTTATCAGGTAAATATGCCCGACAAATAATGAATAGAAGAAAGAACGAAAATGCCTCAAGCAATGCATATCCGGATATGCCTGCATTACACGATTCAAACAATATCTCTTTGGATTCAGAGTGGACAACAAGTAAGTGGTTGAAGCTAAATAAGATATTACAGCTGGGAAAAATAGCTAAAAAGGACATCCTTAACAGCGAAATATTAATACAAAAGTTGGGATGCGCTTCGAGAAGGGATTTAAAACAAAGAGTAGAGTTCTTAGTTCAGTTCAATGAATCAAGAAAGATTAATAGACCAAAGAAAAGAGCCGTTAATAATGCAAGGAAAAATAATATTGGCCTGAAAACTTCCAAATCCGAGAAGAGATTCCAAATTATATAGATTGTAAATTTAGTGTTAAATTAATGTATTAGTATGTATCAAAGAAAGTAACTACTTCTATAACTAAAAAACTTTAGACAAAACGTCGTTCAACTTTTCATTCGGTTTGGATTTATGCTTTAATTCATCTTCTGCGTCAGCTATTGTACTTGCTAGTTTACGTTGTTTTAAGTTACGTCTGATATCAGATTCTTCTTTATTTGAATTATCGACACCCAGCTCTGCTTGTCTTGCCTTACGTTTATTTTGCATATTGTTAATCATTTTGGATTTCTCCACATTGTTAATGAAGCTTTTATTCAACTTCTGTTGTTGAGATAATTCCATTGATAACTTAGCTTGTCTGATTTCATTCTCCTTAGCTATTTGTTGAGTTAAATCAAACCACTTGAATGCAGAAAGATATTTTATATTTATTATATCATCATAGTAGTATGAGGTTTTCTTACCACCAAGTTTGTTACCGTTTAATGTTCCAGCGCATAATTTTGCGTCTTTTTTATTGATAAATTCGACCCACCCAGCAGTATAGTTCTTCTTCTTATTCCCTCCATATTTCACTCTCTTCGCATATGTACTATTATCTTCTGGCTTCAAAAATAAACGATCGATTTTACCAAACCTTGACAAAACAGACCGTAATTTGGCTGGCTTCATATATGGAGGGATTTTTGACAAGTAACACACCCCGGTTTTCTTGATTTTCTTCTGTTCCTTAGCTAGTTGTTCTGGAGTTAATTTCTTCAAATTTATGTTCTTAGCCTGTTTACTATTTTCAATCGTTTCTTTATCTATAATGTCCGTATTCATGAACAAATCATCATCATCTTCTTCTTCTTCGTTGAGATCCTCTTCTTCACTTTCTTCATTTTTAAAATTATCTATATGACTCGCCTTCTTCAGAATGTTGAATACCTTTTCGTCTTCATTGTCGTCCTCGTCGTCCTCAAAATCCTCCAAATCGCTCTCATCTTGGATCAGCCGACTCTTGGAATTTGTGATTTTCGAATTTTCAGACTCACTAAAATCATCTCCAGAATTGGAATCCAGATCATTTATGTCTACTGTTGAACTGAATATATCCTTGGTTGTCTTTTCCTTATTAGCACTCATACCTGTTGCATATATTAGCTTCTATGGCTAATCTAACTTACAACTCGAGATGAGCTCATAAAAAATTATGGGTTGCGTGCACAAACTGAATAATTAGTCCCAGGGTCAAATAGCTTCTATTCTGTAGATAGATAGGCGAAAAGAAGACGGGTCACTTGTGCTAGGATAAATCTTGCCGTGATATGGAATCAGCCACTTTGAACCAGATTTAGGGGTTAATCAGAGAAAATTCCCTTTCGTAAGGGATTTTGGCGTGTAAAATAGTCTACTATCACCGATCTAAGCTACAATTGCCCACGTCAAGGTTACTGAAGAATATTTTGCAATACCGACTAACTAATTGATATTACGGATAATTTAATTTCTTCAGTTACATGCAAATCATATAATTAGCAAAACGTAAATTTTATTAATAAATCAAGCTATTAAATATATAGAATTGAAATAAGCATATCAATACTTAACTCATCTATTTCTTGGTGATATCATCAGCGGCCTTCTTGGCACCTTCAGCACCACCACTGACAACACCAGAGATGTATTCAGCAGCATTGGCAGCTTGTTCCTTAGCAGATTCAACGTATTCACCAACAGTGTCAGCTAAAGTGGCTTGGTCCTTGTTAACAGCTTCCTTGGCATCTTCATGACCAGATTGAACTTTGTCAGTGACGGTTTGACCAAATGACTTTTGGTTGTCTGGGGTGTTCTTACCAGCAAATTCGTCAACCTTGTCGGTGACAGTTTCCTTGGTCTTTTCCAAAGTGCTCTTTTGGTTATCTGGTGTAATAGTTTCAGAAACCTTATCGGAAACGTCCTTTCTACCTAAATCTGACATTATATTATTATTATTTGTATTAGTGGTCTTCTATTAATTAAACACTTAATGTTAATAATTAAGAAAATAGAATTGGTTTAATTCATCAACGTACTTCCCCATATTTATAAACCTCAATTCGTCGCCGAATATTTATGTCCAACGATCATTTATTGCTATCGAATATTCTGGATGCATTGGCCTTCCACCATTTTACGACACCCGTCGCGGCGTCCACACCTTATCACAATAGAATTCCCTAATTTGGCCGGTTTCCATAAGAACTTGATCATGTTTCTTTTAGCTCACGGGTTCTTTTAGATTGCTATGAGCTTGCGGCACGGCCACAATCCGCTGTATTTACCACCGGTTGTTGTTTTGATTTACAAATACGTCATGTTACAACTCGAGATCCCGGAACATCGTTTCATTTTCGTCTACAAACCTTCTATCTGTTTCTCCGAGGAGGTATTGCAATGCCACGTTAGATACCAGGTCATACTACAATAAGAGGTTCCGGTGGGGAAGACGAAGCGGATTTTTTTCCATTCGATCATGAGAACATGCACGTGACTTATGACGAGATGATATGAAATTTTTTTGTTAGGCATATATATGCAAAGATACTAAGGAGTATATGGGCTACAAATATGGTTAAAAAGAAGAGTGTTAGTCAAAGTTTGGATCAAAAGATATATGACCTTATCCATTCATTACTTGAAGAAGAAACAGCGGAAAACAAGAAGAAATGCGGTGAAGATGAGAGCGATCCGTTCGAGTACATAGCACTAGCCCGAGACTTGAGAACGGGACAAATTCTTGAATATGTGCAATTGAAGGATTTCCAGATGAGAAGAATGAAACGGGCGTCGTTGGAGAAATCTATTGATGCTGTTTTGCAAGAGGTGAGGAACGACGAGGCAGATGAATTGGCGGATATAATCAAGCAGAAGGATGCGAAAGCATTGGCAGATGCTGCGAACGCTGATAGTGACTTTGAAAACGTAGATGAAGCGAACATGATGGAGGTGAAGGATACCAATTCTTTCAACAAATCTGTAGTATCTTTATGGCAAACGCAGTCCAAAGAGGCCACCTCTGAGCCACAAACGGCCGACAAACCTGGCGAAGAAACCGACGAGAAGAAGCTGAAAAAACGGACAAAGGATTCGTCGAAACAGTCTTTGAAGAGACAAAAGAGTAAAATCGATCACACGCCACCTACCTCGAAATTATCGTCTTTGGGAGGGCTCGAAAACATTACCACCCAATTAATGGAATTAATAGGGTTACCGATTTTACATCCGGAAATATATTTATCTACGGGTGTAGAAGCACCTCGTGGTGTTTTACTATATGGTCCACCCGGATGTGGTAAGACTACAATTGCAAATGCGTTGGCTGGAGAATTACAAGTACCGTTTTTGAACATATCTGCACCTTCCGTGGTTTCGGGTATGTCTGGTGAGTCGGAGAAGAAGCTTCGTGAAATTTTTGATGAAGCCAAAACATTGGCACCTTGTATTATATTCATGGACGAAATAGATGCTATAACTCCAAAGAGAGATGGTGGTGCACAAAGAGAAATGGAGCGAAGAATTGTGGCCCAGTTATTAACTTTAATGGATGAATTAACATTGGATAAAACTGATGGTAAGCCTGTTGTTGTTATAGGTGCTACAAATAGGCCCGATTCTTTAGATGCTGCATTGAGAAGGGCTGGAAGATTTGATAGAGAAATATGTTTGAATGTTCCAAACGAGGATCAGAGATGCTCCATTCTATCTACAATGACAAAGAACTTAAAGTTACAAGAGGGTGAGCACTTCAATTTCAGAGAATTGGCTAAGATGACTCCAGGCTATGTGGGAGCTGATTTGAAAAGTTTGGTTACTGCAGCAGGTATCACTGCTATAAAAAGAATTTTTGAAAGTTTAAGTGAACAAGAAGAGGAATTGCTATTACAAGAAGTTGGCTCGATTGATATAGATCCGATGGATGTTGATAATAATAATACTAATAACGAAGCAAACGATAATATTGAGAACGGTACGTTGAGTCCTAATAATGCTTTCGTGGCTAAATTCGAAAATAAATCAGATCTTGAAAAACTATCTACTATCCAGAGGTTTTTAGTAAAGCATCCAAACCCTTTGAGCCCCGAGCAATTGGCTCCGTTATGTATAAACTATTCTGATTTTTTGAACGCTATTCCAACAATTCAGCCGACTGCTAAAAGAGAGGGTTTTGCTACTGTCCCCGATGTCACCTGGCAAAACGTTGGTGCATTAGCTCACATTAGAATGGAATTACATATGTGCATTGTGCAGCCAATTAAAAAACCAGAATTATATTTGAAAGTTGGTATAACTGCACCATCCGGTGTATTATTATGGGGTCCACCAGGTTGTGGTAAAACATTATTGGCAAAAGCTGTGGCTAATGAATCCCGTGCAAATTTTATCTCTATAAAAGGACCTGAACTATTGAATAAATATGTCGGTGAATCCGAAAGAGCTGTGAGACAGGTTTTTCAAAGAGCTAAGGCATCTGTGCCTTGTATCATTTTCTTTGATGAATTGGATGCATTAGTTCCCAAGAGAGATACTTCATTGTCTGAATCTAGTTCTCGTGTTGTCAATACGTTATTAACTGAATTGGACGGGTTAAATGATAGAAAGGGTGTTTTTGTCATCGGTGCTACAAACAGGCCGGATATGATCGACCCTGCTATGTTGAGACCAGGAAGATTGGATAAAACATTGTATATTGAATTGCCTACTAGTGAGGAAAGATTTGAAATTTTGAAGACATTGGTGAATGCCAACAATACCCCATTAGACAAAAACGTTGAATTAAGAATAATTGCAAACGATGAAAAATGTAGGAATTTCTCCGGTGCAGATTTGTCTTCTTTAGTAAGAGAGGCAGGTGTGTTAGCTTTGAAAAAGAAATTCTTCAAGGGTCAACAGATAAAAGAATTAGACTCTTCAGGATTCTACGAGTCTACAGAAGGTAATGATGACGATGATATTGTAGTAACCAACGACGATTTTAAGAGGGCATTATCTAGTATTAACCCAAGTGTCAGTGATAAAGACAGATCGAAGTATGAAAGATTAAATAGGAGAATGGGGTGGAATGTAATAAGTGATACCACAGATGGATCTGAAACAAATAAAGAAAATGGTACGTCAGATATCGCTTAATTGTATAATAATATTATAACTACTATACGTATAGGTACAGATTATTTATAGAATGAATACCTAATTCAATAATTTGGTAATATGGATGTTCCAGAAGTAAAATGCGAAACCTTGTACTATTTAGCCGGTTGCATATTATGAAATACTTTTGTAACAATGTATGTCACACATTAAAAGATTGACCTGATATAAAAGGTGGACATATGGCAAGGACGTCAAGAAAGGGCCTAACTTCTCCTTATGACCATGAATTTTATTACATTCATTACCATTATAGCGTTTTTAGAATTATCTATTTCGCATCCTACCAAACCACTTGAAACAAATTATGTGGGGGAACAAGATTTATTTAACCCAATAGTTAAAAGAGATTCAAATAGTAATAATGACGGTACGATTTCGTTATCTTTAAATAAAGTACAAACAGGTGTCTATGTAAGCACTATAACAGTTGGTACACCTGCACAATCGGTATTAGTTGCATTTGATACTGGTACATCAGATACATGGGTAAGGTTATTCAATTCGAGCGATTGCAGGAATTCAGAAGAACCGTGCTATATAACGGAAAAGATATTCTTTGATGCCCCTAAATCCACCTCCTTTCAATCTTTAAATAGTGGGTTTAGTATGATATACGGCGCTGGTGAGATCAATGGAACTTGGGCTAAGGACACTTTCCAAATTGGCGGTGTCGACATTGATTCGCTACAGTTTGGGGCTGGTGACGAATCTAGAGATTTGCCTATGATATATGGGCTAGTTGGCCTAGGGCTAAAGAAATTTGAAAGTACTTATACTTTTGAATATGGCATCAAATTTAAAGTCAAGAATACTTACGTAAATACTGAGAAAAGACATGTTTATGATAATCTACCTGCAAGACTCAAGAAAGATGGAACGATCAAAAAAAATTGCTACTCGGTGTACTACCCCGATAGTGGAAAAAGTAATTGTGGAATAGTATTCGGTGGTGTAGACATCGCAAAATACAATTCGCTCATCACAGTTCCCATTATACAAAAGGCTGTTGGTGACTGGTCTGACTATAATGAAGCTTCCATGCTAGCAGTTGATTTGAGTCAAATACATGTGACACACGGTAAAGAAAACGCACCTATTCTTGGTAAAAATTATCCAACATTAATCGACACGCTTACATACATGACCGTGGCTCCTGCCTCAGTGGTTGAAAACTTGGCCACCTTACTAGGGGGTAAGTATTTTGCCGACATATATGGAATAGTTTACACTTGCAACAACGATATCAAACTAGGGTTCAATTTTAGTGGAAGTACGTTATTTGCGCCTGCCGTCAAACTCTCTGATAAATCAGGAATTTCTTGTATCTTCCCAATTACCACAAACGAGGATGATTATATGATCTTAGGAGGAAAGTTTCTAACTCAGTTTTATACTTTTTTTGATCTTGATGATCTCCAGATTTCTATTGGAAATTACAAAGAATCCAAGGAAAAGAAGGTTCAAGCAATTGATACAAACCAAAAAGCACCAAATTCTAAGAAAGTAAAAAATTATTCTACTACATTTGACTATTCTAAATCTGATAAACTTTCACTAAATTATACGAGTGCCATTTATAAAAAAGGAGGCCACTGAAGCTCATCCTTCTTCAATGATATCTGGAACTCAACTATGTATTCCTTAAGTCAAGCATGGGCATATTTGAGAAGTTGGTTTAACAACAAATTTTCGTAAAATTATTCATAATTTAATATTTACGCAATTGCATTATATGTCAAATTTGAAATATCTTATGTACTTTAAATATGAGTTCATATTATTAGAACAGCCTTTAATAAACATTAAACATTAAGTAGACCTATTAGTCGGAATCATTAATTTATTAAATGATCAATTCAGTAAATCGTAGTAATTGCTGCAAAATTTAGTCGCATAGTATTAAGGCTACATTTGCCATACCACTGGGGAGTATATTATTACCGTAGTCCTTTTAATAACAAGAGTTTGTTAATTAAGATTATGTTCGGGCTTAGAACACATTGGCCTTTGTTAGGCTAGTTTTTCTTCATCTGAGAATTATTCTACTTCATAGGTGGCTTTTTAAATGCTGATTTGAATATGCATCAATGAAATGAAAGTCAGAAAAGGTTTGAATTTGGGCAGATGATTCTCAGATTATACATAATTACAGAAGAAAAGCTTCCTTGATTTTCAAATACCTTGTCAAGAAAATTTCTATAAAAAAAGTTTTTACAAATAACGTTTTGCAACGTTTTTTATTACTCAAACCTCAAAGTTGTTTTCTTCTACTCTAAGTTGTGAAATTTTTTTATCAAAGACCATGGTGAAATATACACAAACAGGAGAGCTTGAATTTAAACTTCCTATTGAAGAAACTTCAGCAGATCTTAACTATGCAAAATACTTGGATGATCCAAATAATGGCGAATTTGATGAATCGTTTTTACGTAATGACGTATCACACAAACGACTGGGAAACATTCAAAGTATTACAAGAATGAATCTAGGGATTTTTGGACAAGATGAAGGTATTAGCATGTTGAATGCCTTAGATGCTAATACTGATATAACAACCGCTGCGGTGCTTCGAGTTCACCTCTTACGGATTTTAATGACTATTTGGTTATATTTCCACCTTGTACTTATACACTGGTTCGAATGCCTTGGAAATATATGTGAGTTGATTCACCAGTTCGTATTTATGTTATGTTCCGAAGCGAAAGTACAAGCCAAAAAACATAATGTTTCAATAAGAGGTGTTGATTATGTTGTTGAGGCTGCAAATTACCGCTATTTTATTATCGAACGTTTCCCAGTTATATTGTGCCAGTTTCTATGTAGAAATCTAATTTGCTATAGCCCATCTGGGCTTAAAGAATTCCAAGAATCATTTCCTCAGGTTGACAAACTGTTGTTTCCGCAGAGTACATGTCTTTTATTAAAAATCAATGATAATTTGCTTGCAGCTCCACCAGATATTCCCCAGCCGTATTTGGATAATGAAAAGGTAGTAAAAGTCCCCAGTAAAAGGGAATATCAGCATGTATTATCATTGAGGAACGAATATTTTACGCAGAAGAGAACTCATCTTGCAGCCGAGAAAGTTAGAATGTTGAGTGAGGTTGGAAGGTTTGTTACCTGGAATTGTTTACTTTCTTCTGTTAAATTTGTCGATATATACGAGAGATATGGGTCTATTTGGGATGGAAATATGCTTACGGTCGAAGAGAAATTAGAAACTTTGGGAGCCTCTATATTGAATGAATTATGTTCATTCACTAATACATGTTCAAAGGATGAATTGAACTATTTGAAGAACATAATTCCCGAGATTACATTATTTGATATTGCAACTGGGACAAAATATATTGTTCATGGAAATGTTACCGAGGATTTTGGATACGAATTGGAATTTCCCGATAGCTTGGATAGTTCTACTTCCAACCAGAGAGTGTTGATGGTTTACTTAAGCGACGGACGACTGAGAAATGAATTGATGTTGAATTACGCTCTTCAAACTATAAACAAAAAAAGCTTAGATACAAGTCCTCGAAATTTACTTCCTTCTACTCCAGATTTAGTAATTGTTACAGGGAAAACTTACGAAAACCCTCTTCAAACATACGGTTTTGCGTGTGCAGATGAGAGCGGGTCAAGGTTAATATCGCCATTTATTTATTCAAGACAAGGCAGATTTGGGTTCAACCAGTTTTCGAGGTCAATTTTTAGCTATATTTCGAATAATTCGACATCTGTTATAAGTACAGAAAGAACTGAATCTGCCACAGGTATTGAAAATGCACCAGATGCTGACAGTCTTGCAACCACAAATAAAAGTATCTCGAGCTATGTAAGTTTTCAATCAAGTCAATATTTAACGAATCTCTTTAAACGAGCCAAAGGATTAACCACATTTGGTGCTAATTCAGATAAACAAGTCGCGTTGGAAGACTAGGTATGTTTATAACAAAATAGTCTCTCATTGAGTAAATTTCTTTTGTGTTGTTAATTTCGATACTCCGATATCCACACGATAATAAAATAATCTCTAATACATGATCAAGCGTAAAATCTCAGACCTAATATCTGAATTGAACACCATAAAGTATTAACATTCGTCTACAAACCGCATAAATTTCAAAACCTTACGATAAAATCTATATATTATTGCTCAGAAAGTTTCAATAAAAGGCAAGAAAGAATTAATTGTGAATCTTCCCTTGCCGTTTGACAGTTATATCCAAGCTTATAAACTAATAATGATTAAAAATGGTATTAGCATTCTTCATTTAAATTATCCAAGACTATATTTAAATTGTCAAAGATCAATATCTACGTATGTTGTGCTTAGCAAGATACCTTTACACAAGGAGATCTATGTCCGTCGACGTGTCCCTAGTGATAGCAATCGATTGAATAAACAATCAATTAGAAACAAGCTGACAAACGATGGGAGTAGAATTAATAAGCCAGGAAGCGATAGCACCACAAAATCAAGCAGTATTTTAAAACATTCAGAATCAAAGCAATCTAAACCAAACGAATCTGCGAAACAAGCTTCAGAACAAGCTCTGGAAAAACCCAAATGGCTAGAATCTCAAACGACATTACCAGAAGAGAAAACTACCGATGAGAATGTGCCGAATTCATCCAAGAATATAGAAAAGGAAAGAACCGCAGAACCTAGTGTACCCAAGCAAAATGCATCCAATATCCAGAATCAGTTAGACCAAGACGAACCTATAGAAGAAATGGAGGATTTTGATGGATTCAATAAGGATGACTTTCTCACTACTATTTTTGAAAACATGGAGCCATATATGGATACGTATGAAGTTTACATACAGCTTGTTAAGGCTGGATTCAAGCCAGACCAAGCAGACGAGATAATAAATTTATTGATAGTACAATTAAACTCGAAGCTTTCGAAGTTGTCTACTAAGTACTCACAACTATATGAGTTAGAGAACGAGAGATATCTCTTCGAAAGTGCGCAGCAAGAGCTTAGAGTTGATATTACCAGATCAAGAGAATTGCATATTAATGAATTAATCAACCTAATTAACATCTTGGAAAGAGACTTTAATATAATATCAGATGAATTGAACAACGAATTTATTCAAATGAAGAATGATACTCAAGTGGCGATGAATGATCAGAATTCTGAAAATACTTTGCATGCTAAGAAAATACGATTGAGAATTCAGGAAACTAACCACAAGATTACAACCGAATTGAATTCTGCAATGAGATCAGAAATTGAGAGTTTGAGATGGCATATATCAAGATGGGGTTTAATGGCTATTTTGGTATCAGTATTTTCTGGATGTACCGTATTTTACATCAATAAAGTCAAGACAATGAAACGATTACAAAATACGAATGAATTTGTTCCTTTAGTTATATATGAGCCGAGCGAATACGACGAGGACGATTATCATACTGATTTAGATGAGAGTTTAATTAGTTAGTATTTACTTATTTATGTACAATATTAACCTGTATCGTTTATTGCTAGTCAGCTGATTGAGATTCATCTCGAATTAAGAGTACTTAAATGGTAGCAATGTGAATATATTATTTATCTTCTACTCGAATTGCAAACAATAGCAGCATAAACTAGAATAAAGCCACACCAATATGTCCTCTTCTTCAGACAAGACAGATCCATGCAAACCCGAAGCTTGTGCTATCCAGGATTGCTTGCAGCAGAATAATTATAACGAATCAAAGTGTTCTAAGATAATCGACAACCTATATTTATGCTGCAAGAAGTATTACGAGGAGAATGGTAGCGATAAGCAAACCACATGTTGTCCTAAATTCAATCTCTTGCAATTAAAGCTTAAACAGAGGGAATTGGGCAAAATTGATGCTGAGATGATCGACCTGCGTAAGGGATAAACCAAAGGAACAATATACGCAATCTTTTTTCGTTCCTCAGTGTTCCACTACAAAAGCCCGTTCGACTTGTGGTTACTCAAGTTAATTACTAAAAGTATACTGAAGGTAAACCTAGGCTGCATTTGATCATTATTCTTACATAACAATTAATAAGGCTCATATAACTACAACTCAATATAAAACTAGATAAATGTACGTTTAGAACCGCGTAGTCAAACTATTCTCCAGAAAATGACACGACAGAACAAGGTTGGTAAAAACGATTAATCTAAGGCTTACCCGAGCACGAAAAAATCACAGAGTGATTATAGATTATATGTAGAAGAAATTCATATAAACCGTGACTCTAATGGGCGCCTAGTAAAAGACATTGTATAAAGAAGAAAAGGAGAAAAATTCATAAAAGTTACAGACAGAAAATTCTCTTAAATGGTGGTTCAGATGAGATCACCAAAAGCGGGTAACCCCGATAACTTATTCTACTGGAATACTGGACTTATACCTATATTTATTACGGGCTACTATGTATGCAACTGTCTATTCCTTAGAATTACCTTCTATTTTCTTTTTATCGTAATCATGAGCATCTGGCAAATATAATTTCAAGGCTAAAAGGCGTTAGTAAGAAATGCTGTATTGAAATATTGAATAGATGCATACGTACGAGATTTATCGTCTAGCCACAAAGACTGACCACTAACGTTCTTTATTGAATTATCAGCCCGAACACTCTTCTCAAACTCCTTAATGGCTGTCTCTATATCGACTGGATCTGCACCCAAATCCACCAATTGTTTTCTTAAAAAGGCAATGTGTAAGCCCATTTTAAAATTCCTCTTATCTTGGTCCTTCCTTTCTTGTAAGATCTGGAGATCTCTTTTTTTCCGGGCATTTAGAAAATTGGCCTGCTGAGCTTGTAGGGTTTTAAGGTTGATAGCGGTCGTTTCAATATTGAGCTTTTCTAGTTTAATTCTATTTGTATAGTTATCTATGGCAAAATACGCCAATGCACACATTGCTAAGAAGGAAGTAAAATCCTTCAAGGACTTGTGATTTCTGGCAGAAGTATCATGAAACGATGGCGGAATCTGGCCATTAGGCGATGGGCCTGCTGGATTTATTGGTTGTGGTTGTGATATGGTTTCATTGTAGGTTGGAGGTATGTAGTTTGGATTGCCAAAATTCAGTGGAGGAGTACCGCCATTTACGTAGAATCGACGAAAAGTTAATCCTCGACAACAGTGTTTGTTTACTACTCTAGAAAGCATGAAGATTCAAGTAATTGACGTTCAGTGTAGAAAAGCTTTGCACCTATTCTATTCGACCAAAAGTAGTTGGGTATATATGAAAAAAACTTACACAAAAGCGCTGAGAGCACTTCCACTCCTAGACTACAATGTAATTAGTGATACTTAAACGTAAAATATATTAAGCATTACTTAAAGAGTAATGAAAAAAATGATGATACAGGGAATGATAGCAAGTTAACAGAAAATTACGCATGAAATCATAAAGTTTAATGTCTTCTTAATTCAGCAATGACCTTGTTCATTTCTTCGATCTTTCTGAGGGCTCTCTTGTGGGTACCTAATCTCTTCTTAGCCAACTTCTTAGCTCTCTTTTCACCAGCGTTTCTGATCAATTCGATCAATCTTCTTTCATATGGAGCTAATCCGGAAACTTCCTTGACGATGTTTCTAACGAATTCAGTTCTCTTGGATAAAGCACCCTTTCTGTAAGAGACCTTTGGAGCAACTTCCTTGGCGACAACCTTGTGTCCCTTGTTTAATCCAACAGCAATACCTGTAAATTGTTAGTACTTATATCTTTTTTTTTTTGCCCTGGTGTAGGTCTTGTCGTCATGGTCCATATTGTCATTATCTCATTTATTCAACTCATCTCGTTTCGAAAACCTCACATATCAATCTCCTTTACTTGAAAAAGGTATTATATCCTTTGTATTCCCATTACACTCGATTCCATATATTTTTATGATTTATGTCCAATCTGCCATCCAAATTTTTCACTTCACGGTATGCCCATAATCTGGCCACAATATTCTTAAAATACATTCGACTCATGTCTTCTTGTTTCAACACCATTAATACTTAAGGCTTATTACATACCTGATCTAGCCATTTTATCTAATTATTTATTGACTTGTAAAAGATTAATCCTAACTTAAAATTTTTTATAAAAAGGTCTATTGAAAATTACACTGAGAGGGTGAAATTTTTTCGTCGGAGGTCTCGTGTCAAGGGCGCAAAACCGGTTAAAATGAATGATTACATCAGCCTGGGTAAATATCACACAAAATTGTGATATTAGTGCGAATCTCCGGCTGAGACTATATACACTCATAAACGACACCAGTACAACCAGTGAAGATATCATGTGACCATGTGACTGTTATTTCATTAACGACGTTACGTAGGTGTGTGGATGTATGTTAAATAATATTGATGTTTGGGTGTTTGAAATAAGTAGCTAGCATATATATCTAACGCTATACACACGATAGAGAGATCCAAATGCATGGACACATGACAGCGAGAGATGCACAGTAAAGTTAATAAAAGAAGAGCGTATGTAAGAATGATAAGTAAGAGGATAGAAATATCAATTTACAGATACCAACGAATGTAGACTAGAAACAATTGATGGTTGTACAAGACTTGAAGCTTAGTTAATGATATACAAGATTGTATTAATGACTATATACATATTATTTTATCTACGCCGATACCTTTGAAAAGTCAAAGCTGTAATGGTGCAACTTATCCACGATCTCCTCAGTGGTCAAGTAAGTGTGGTTCAGAAGGAATTGCTTCCAGGTGATTGGAGTCCATGTGTCCTTTCTGGCAAACTGCCATAATTCTTCGAGCAACTTATTTCTACCTACGGTGATCTGCATGCCGTCTCTGTGGACGTAGTATACTTGCTGCACATTACCATCCTTCTCCACCTTAGGTAACTTGTTAAATTCCTTTTTCTTCATGATATCGTACTTCAAGTTCCACCCCTTCAATCCCATGGTCTTCACCCTGGCCGGCTTATCCTTGAGCAAGTAATTGTCTAATCCCCCTTCACGCGTGATGGTTCTCAAAACGGTTGTCGACACCCTGGTGGCAATCGTCTTGTTCAATGTCTCGGACCACAACTTGGCCTTCACGATATTAGGCTTGTGTGCCCTCAAGCTCTTGTTTTTAGATTCAGAGCACGTTTTCGATCTCTTTCTCTGCAATCCTCCGTATAATCCTCTGTTCTGACGTTTGAAGAACATTGCTTCGTAATGATAATTAGGATATTGCTTCCTGAATAACGGAATCTTCAACCCCTCGGCAGAATCACCTGCATGGTACTTGGTGTCGTCAACTGGTTTGGCATATTTGGTGATCTTGTAGTATTTTTCCATCGTTGGCATCGTCTGATGCATGCTTCTTATATGGCTCATGGCTCCTCCAGCCGTCATTATCGCACTAGGAACACTGCGTTGCACTGAGGTAAAACCTCTAAACAACCCTGTGCTTAATCGGTTCATCATTGTTTGTTTATTTCCCGTTGATATTCCCCCGGCATGAATCGACCATAAGTCTCAATGGTCTTATGGCCTGAAAAATTATATCGGCACAACCTTTCCGCGCACGTACGTGTCGGCTTGTGTAGAAAAATCCACTTAACCTGTAGTCTTTCCAATCCGTAAAACGAAAAATCGGCCCCGGCTTTCCCCGGACACCTTATCTTGCAAATCGGTTTTTTCGCGTACCGAATCGTTTAATCTTGAATCTGCCATTTCTATTATGGCCATCCCGTGCCGTCTTGCTTGTCCCGTCGCTAAGTCTGCAATCAAAAATTTACAGTAATTGATACAGGGTTATATACTGGTATATATATATTTGGCCCTATGGTTGTTAATATTGCAAATAAACTATAAACTGGACCGAAAAGAAACGGCGACCATATCTAGCGTGTTCTACCAATAGAGTCCGATTTTTAATAAGCAATAGTTGCAATAGTTACAATTTTTTGTATATATTTCAGACATACCTAGAAGTTATTGTAGAGTATATAATCACTATAGAGCGGATTTTATGTAGGAGAGATCGTGTTTTTTCGTATATAATTGACGATTTTGTTAGGAACAAGAAACGAACTTTGCCGTGTACTGGTCAAGAATCTTATCTAAATTTTTTTCGCTGATGAGGTTGATAATACATTAGGAAGAAAACTATCAAATCATAAGTTAATATAGACGCTAAACGTTGGTGAATATCTAGTAATAGACAATTCTTATTCGTATGTTAAAATCAGGTGTCGAGAAAGGAAGCAAATTGAGATTTGGGTGTCCAGCGATGGAGATGCCCACACTTGAGAATCGCCCCTTGAGCACAACAACATTACACGGAAAACTGAATTTACTAACAAATTGATGTAGAGAAGGAATAAGAGACTTAATATCAGAGATAAAACCAGCACTGATAGTTGAGTGCTATTTGACATTATATTTGGAACTCGAAAGGACGCATAAAGGATACATATAGAGACACCTACATTCCTTATATAATATTACATTGCAACACTTCACGTAGGAACCAAGGACAAATTTATTGCAATTCGAAGTGTTTGAATAAATCACAGACCACGACTTTCATTTAATATTATACTCGAGTATTATATATATTGCTGCCCTCAATCTAGATTCGACTAAATGGCAGATTTTGCGAAATCTATATTTGGGTTCAGCGGTTTCCATAAGAAAGACAATCAGACAAACTGTCTGTCAAATGAAGCATCCAAGGAAAACCAACGCCCATATCAACAGCTTCCATCGCAATATCTGGAGCAAACGCAACCTTTAAGTCAGCATACGACGGGCCAGTCGCAATTTTCTGATATGGCAAGCCATCACCCTAGCGATTCGATTACGTCGGCCAATAAAAAATTTTTGCCCAAAGGTTTAGCCGCTGTTACTCCCACGACGGCTATTTCAAACCAATCGATGGCGTATGGCACAACCACAAAAAACGACAATAATACTACCAGCGAAGCATTTTTGAACCAAACATTTAAGAATGGGAATAATAATTCCAATTCTAACGTAAGCCAAGACATTTGCATGGAATCCCAATCAGCCAATAAACGCAATCATCAACAACCGCAACATGCTTCTACCGCTGCTAGTATGAACGATGATACGAGTATCAACTCAGAACAATATTCTAAGCAGCCCGTCATTATCACCACGGATGAGACAGGTCAAAATAGACAACCTCAGTCTAAAAGCGGTAGTCAGCCTAAAGGCAGATTGAAGGTTTCAATCATCGAGGCGAAGGATTTATTAATAAACTCAAATAATTCACAACCCTATGTTGTATGTACTTTCGAAAGTTCTGAATTTGTTACAAATGCACCTGGATCTTTTGGTAAATCTTCTGGCTATCCTTCAAATCAAAATAAAATCCAACAATTAGGGGGCGTTCCAATGGTGAAGTTTTCAGACAAAAACGAAAAAAGTAGACCTGCATTATATCAAAGACAATCGTCAACTCAGCATCTTAATTTAAAGAATTTTAAAATTGGCTCTACAAATCCAATTTGGAATCACGAAGCCATATTTGATGTAGTCGGATCAAAATCAGAATTGGATATTTCTGTGTATGACGCAGCTAGTGATGATTCGTTTTTAGGGCATGTTAGAATCTTTCCTGCTACTAACAGTTCGACGTCTAATAAGCAAAATAATGCAGAATGGTTAGAATTGAAAACAAGAATTGTTGGAGAAAGAGTCTCGGGTTCAATAAGAGTTAACTGGGAATATAGCTCTTTGAGTAAGAAACCTTATGGGCCAGATGATTTTGAAGTTTTGAGGTTATTAGGTAAGGGGACTTTTGGTCAAGTTTACCAAGTCAGAAAGAATGATACAGACAGAATTTATGCCATGAAAGTTTTGTCTAAGAAAGTTATTGTTAAAAAGAAGGAAATTGCACATACTATTGGAGAAAGAAATATATTAGTTAGAACGTCGACAGCAGCCTCTCCATTTGTCGTTGGATTAAAATTTTCGTTTCAGACACCTGCCGATTTATACTTGGTTACTGATTATATGTCTGGCGGAGAATTGTTTTGGCACTTACAAAAAGAGGGAAGGTTCGCCGAAGATAGGGCAAAGTTTTATATTGCCGAATTGGTTTTGGCCTTGGAGCATTTACATGATAATGATATTGTATATCGTGACTTGAAGCCAGAGAATATTTTACTAGATGCTAATGGGCACATCGCGTTATGTGATTTTGGATTATCGAAGGCTAATTTAAATAACGATGGCACCACCAATACTTTCTGTGGCACAACGGAATATTTAGCTCCAGAAGTTTTACTTGATGAATCTGGATATACGAAGATGGTTGATTTCTGGTCCTTAGGTGTTTTGATTTTCGAAATGTGTTGCGGTTGGTCGCCCTTTTATGCTGAGAATACTCAGCAAATGTACAAAAATATTGCATTTGGTAAAGTAAGATTCCCTAAAGAAGTCTTGAGTATTGAGGGCCGTTCTTTTGTCAAGGGGTTATTAAACAGGAACCCCAAACATAGATTAGGATCCGCTAACGATGCAAGAGAATTGAGGGCCCATCAATTCTTTCAGGATATTGACTGGGCATTATTGAAGGCGAAGAGCATTCCTCCACCATTCAAACCACATTTAACGTCGGAAACCGACACTTCCAATTTTGATCCTGAATTCACTTCGGAGTCGACTTCAGTATTAAAGAAACAATTGGAATTAGCCTCCACTCCTTTATCTCCCGGAATCCAAGCAAATTTCAAAGGATTCACCTATGTCGATGATTCCACGATGGAAGATCATTTTGGAAAGTCACATAGGATGAATGCTTTCAAGGGTCCTGGATCCTTTATCCCGGGCAATCCTGATTTACCCCCGGATGAGGATGCCATAGACGATGATCAGTTTGACGAAAACGAAGAAATGGAAATTGATGAAGATCATCATATGGATGATGAAGAGTTTGTCAATGGAAGGTTTGATTTATGAACAACTAATATTCTGTTGTATTCTATTTATTTTTTTTTCGATTACGTTCCTGTATTATTTTGTCATTATTATCAACGTTGGCTGTATTCTTTTTTTTTTATTCCTTTATTTGAGTGTTTTATGTAAAGGTCATATTTTTATCTACTTATTCAATTCCTAATGGGTTCTCTATTTATATACGTATAATATATATATATTCTAATATATCTTAATAAACCATCTAAGCTATTGGTTTTGTGATCGGACGTAAAGAATCGTCGCATACAAAATATCAACTGAAAGAAAATAAGAGTTCAACCAACTTCATCACATTTAAATATATATATATATATATATATATGTATTGATTATTGAATATGGGGCACCCAGGAAGACCAAGGCGTCGTAATAAAATGATGCCATCGCATCAACAGCCACTGGTAGCGCAACCAAGGCAACCAGTGAAAGAAGAACAAATGGTTCAGTTACATGATGAAGCAGACTTAATTTCATTTAGATCTGATGCATTACATAGATTTGTCACTAACCAAGAATATTTGGAGAATGTTACTTCCAAGCACATACAAAGTTCCAAGATAATCCCTCCGAGTTCATTTCCTAGTGTACCTAAACGTGAAAATGTTGATGGGGAAGAACTAAAGAAAATGGCGCAGAGCTTAAAGCCCGAAGAAGTATACTTTGGAGATTTAAAATTGATGAAGATGAAAAAGCAGTTGTTGAGGGAAGAGATTGACAAGTTGAAGTATGATAAGTCGCCATATTCTATCGATAACGATAGAGAGTACACGTTTCGCAGAGAAAATATCGATAAACTAGCCTCGCTCCAATCAAGACTAGGCACCAGTGAATCGTTTGAGGAGTTGGAAACTGAGTTGAACAGTGTTTTAGAAAAATACGAGTCTGAATTTAGTAAGAAGTATACATCCATATCATCAACGCATAAGCATTCACAACCCATAAACGACTTAACGCACCAAATGGTGCATGTCACCCAAGCACCAGATAATTACAACCCTAGGCTGATTAACTCTTTTGTGAGCATCAATAATAACGAAGAAAATAATGACCAGGCGCATGACAATCTATTCGGCGATGAGGTCAACTTCGATGGCAATAGAAACGAAATGCCTTTCATTGGTAGCTTCGAACAACCCCACCAACCCAACGAGTTTAATTCTAACGGCGAGCCCGCAATCTCCAATGATTTTACAATATCAATGGTTGCTAACAATAACCAAAACATGAATAATGATGACAATAATAATACTAATAATAATAACGAAAACAATAGTAATGATGATATTGACCAGCTATTCAACGAGGGTACCGATGACCCTGTAATGGGAAATACTAACGATCAAGAAATGGATGATATGGATGAGCTAATTGACTTTCAACAAGCCGACGATGAAATGATAGGGGGAACCGATTTTGACCAAGACTTCTTGAGCCAGATTGACCATAGTATGGAATAGACATACCAGTCTATATGTTTAGTGTTCTAGTATGTATTATTACCATTATATATAAATCATAGTACTATATTATTCGTCACGTGATTCAAATCAAATAGTTGGCGAGAGTAAATACGTTTAAAAGAAGCTATTGGGCGGGATATATCATTTGGCCTTACATATAATATTGATAGTGATATACTCAGAAGGGCGAAGATATAATCTATGGATCAAGCGCAGCTGGAATTTGATCAAGGTGGTGCATTCCAAGTAAGGCTGCAGATATTGAAACAACACCAGCTACAACAACAACAACAAACAAAAACAAGAATAAAACAACAGAAACTCCGAATTACGTTTCTAGGATACATTCTAGTGTTATTTTGCTTTGCTATACTTCAATTTATCGGTGTTGGATTTTTCTCTCTGGGATTTTTGTTATCTAGACAAGTTCTTCCAAATATCTCAGAATGTACGGGTAGACAGGATGATTCATGTATGCAACCGGCCAAGTTTGACAAAGCTGTAGTGTTGGTGATAGATGCATTAAGATTTGATTTTGCTATTCCAGTGGAAGGTTCTAATAAATATTACCACAACAATTTTCCTGTTTTACATGAGTTAACCCAGTCTGAGCCAGATAACTCGATATTGTTGAAGTTTATGTCTGATCCGCCTACGACGACCTTACAGAGGTTGAAAGGATTGACTACGGGTTCGTTGCCTACATTTATAGATGCAGGGTCCAATTTCAATGGTGATGCTATTGATGAAGATAATTGGATATTGCAACTACACAAGAACAATAAATCTGTAGCTTTTATGGGTGATGATACGTGGACTGCCTTATTCACTGACTATATCAACCCAAAATTGAACTTTCCTTACGATTCTTTAAATGTTTGGGATTTACATACGGTCGATAATGGAGTTATTGAACATTTGTACCCATTATTGCAAAAAGAAAACTCTACAAAGTGGGACGTATTGATTGGCCACTTCTTAGGTGTTGATCATGTTGGTCATAGATATGGCCCAAACCACTACTCAATGAAAGAGAAATTAAATCAAATGAATGATGTTATTTCAGATGTCATTGAAAAATTGGATGATGATACATTATTAGTAGTCATGGGTGATCATGGTATGGACTCGACTGGTAACCATGGTGGTGATTCCTTGGACGAATTAGAAACTACGTTGTTCATGTACTCAAAACAAAAGAAGTTTCACGTAAACAAAAAGTCGCCTGACTTTTATGATACTAGCGATATGGGAAAGCACTACAGATCGGTCAATCAAATAGATTTGGTTCCAACCATGTCATTATTGTTGGGATTACCTATTCCATATAATAATTTAGGATTTCCAATCGAAGAAGCTTTTGGAAACGATAAGGATTTGACTCTTGCGAGTTTTAAAACCTTACATCAGATTCAAAGTTTTAGAGAGTCGACGCCGAACTTGGCATCTAATTTGGAAATCACTGAGAAATTCGAAAAGTTTGTTCAGGATTATGCTAAGTTTGGAAACAATAAAAAATATCTTACGAAGCTTATCGAATTTTCTAAAAGCTACCAATATGATTCATTGGAACAATGTAAATCATTATGGGCACGCTTTGACTTATCATTAATCGCTATTGGTATCGCCATAATTTTCTTCTCGTTGACATTTATCACAACTTACTCAAGATCCATACCATCAGTACGTGTCCTGACGATGTCATTCGAATTTATAGGGTCAATTATTGCGATGCTATTAGTTGGTTTAGTTTCGAGTTTTTCTATATTCATTGTTTTGAAACCAACGGGCTTTGACATGAAGAAATGCCTTCTTATCGGAGCAGCGTTAGGAATAATTATTGGATTTTGGGCACCTATTATGGATAGGTTCAGCATAAGTTGGTTGTGGCATCAATTGAGAGACTTTTTCAGTTACAACTTCAATAGTTGGTCATTTTTAGGAATACTCTTTGTCGTATTCCACTGTTTGATATTTGCCTCGAACTCGTTCGTGGTATGGGAAGATAAAATGGTACTGTTTTTCCTACTTACTTTTGGTGCATGTTGTTTATACAGCTGTATGACGAACTCAAAACATTCGAAGGTCGAAAAGATTTTAGGAATTCTGCACTCACTTACATTTATTATTCTATCAAGGCTAACATCAATGATTAATTTATGCCGCGAAGAGCAACATCCATATTGTAAAGCAACCTTCAAAACATCATGGTGGTCTATTATACTATTGCATTTGTGTTCATTTGCCTTACCATTAGTAATTAAGTCATTTTATAAACTTTCGAATTCCTACCATTCGGCCGCACCTTTGTGGATAGGTACGGGTGTGAAATTTTTAATGGTAATGAATGCAATTTATTGGACTTTTGAATATATTGAAAACCAAGACTTTTATTTAACATCTAGTTTCAATATAAGTGGACCATTATTGAAATCAGTGAAGATAGCAATCGCAAGGATTGTACTTTTTATTACATTAGTCCTCGCAAATTTCAGTTGGTCAAGAGGGCCTTTATGTGTCAAAATAGACACTCAATCTATCGAAATTCTCGATGATTCCGATTCTGATGATTTACTGTCAAACTTACTGCCACAACCCCATCAACCGCCCGCAAGATCCAATACAATTTTAGGATATGGTAACGTATACGGATCATCGTATTTCTTACTAGTACTTAACTTTGCCGTTGCAATTATGTTGGTGACGAAGCCCTTAGGTGCGATTTCACTCAATATGTTGTTAGTTCAAATCTTATCCCTCTTGGAACTATATAATATCCTTGGATTGAGAAAAAATCTCATTGCTCCAATTATATTTGGATTATTGGGATATCAGCATTTCTTTAGTACAGGGCACCAAGCAACCATACCCTCGATTCAGTGGGAGCTTGGATTCATGACAACAGAGACTATATTATTCCCATTTACACATTTAAACATTGTACTCAATACATTTGGGCTGTTCTTGATTATTTGTTTATCGATTCCGTTAATCGCCTTATGGAGAATCCCCCCATCAAATAGGCCAATTACAGTCTTGTCACAAATAATTACGGATATCACGACTTTAATAACCTACCAAACATTTATCAGTTTATCAAGTTTAGCTTTCGCTGCTCATTTTAGGAGACATCTTATGGTTTGGAAGATTTTCGCTCCAAGGTTTATGTTGAGTGGTTTATTGTTAATTGTTTTAAACTTAACTTTGGTTTTTATAACTTTATGGTTCGGAGCTGGTAAGGTTGTAACCCAAATTAATAGAATTTTCGGGAAATGATGCTAGTTTAGAATTTATATATTTATAGATAATTCTCAGCTTGTTGTCGATTGTCGTTTATTTATTAGTATATAGTTAGACTATATATATCAGATTTTTGCATAGACATTTTTGCTCAGACGATCAACTATGAGAATCAAAAAAAAGCGATTTTGGATAAGATTATAGTTTTAATGACTTATTAAACAAAATCATAGATGACTTAACCTATCAATGTTCTATACTTCAATACACAATAGGATTGCTCTTGTGACATTTATACTTACATGTCTCTGTTGCGTGCAATCATTGAAATACCAATACGAATCATCGTTCACACCAGATCATATTCGATATTTGAAAAATGAGACGAGACTGCTATTTAAGCATGCATGGTCGTCATATATGCAATATGGATTTCCAGCAGATGAGGTATTACCAGATACGTGTGAGCCATATGGCCCAGATTACAATAATGTTTATAACGTGGTAAGAAATGATGCTCTAGGCAACACCTCTCTGACGATTCTTGACAATTTGGACACTTTAATGATAATGGAAGAATGGGACGAGTTGGAGAAGGCTTTAGAATACCTTAAATCAGAGGAGAAGACGTTATTTAATAAAGATACGATAGTACAGGTTTTCGAAACTACTATTCGGTCGTTAGGAGGGCTTTTATCGGCACATCTACTATTGACAGATGTTACCAAAGCAAATCAAATATTGCCATCAAGATACCAAAGCTTCAAGGAAATATCTAATAAGTATGATGGGTTTTTGTTAAATATGGCATATGATTTGGGACTTAAGTTGCTTCCAGCCTTCAAGACATCAACAGAAATTCCCGTTCCGCGGATTAATTTGGCAAAAGGCGTCTTAAAAGTGCCATCAAACCTTCAAAAAGAAACTTGCACGTCTGGTGCAGCGTCGCCAGTTCTTGAATTCACTCTTCTTTCGAAGCTCTCAGGAGATCCACAGTTTGAATATTATTCACAATTAACGTTTTGGAAACTTTGGTCTTCTAGACTGCCACTTGATTTAATGCCAATGTCAATAGATCCAATTGCGAATAAATGGAAGGATCAAATTACAGGAATAGGAGCTTCAGTTGATTCATTTTATGAGTATGCGGCTAAAGCATCTATACTATTTAATGATGATTATATGTGGCATGTATTTAAAACCTCGTATAAAGCATTACTAACCCACCTGGTCCAAGGAGGTGAAGATAATGAAGGAGCGATGATATTTGGTAATGTAGGAGTTAATGATGGCTCATTGGCTTCTATATGGATAGATCTGCTTGGAGCATTTTGGTCTGGTTTACAAGTCTTGACTGGGCAATTACAAGATGCAATTAAAACGCATTTGATGTACTTAAAATTATGGGATCATTTTGATCTGATTCCTGAAAGATGGAACTTTTTACTAAATAAATCTCAATTAGAGAACGATGATGATTCTGAAGCAATAATGCTTGAATGGTATCCACTAAGGCCCGAGTTTATCGAGTCTACATATTACTTATACAGAGCAACTCGGGACCCTATGTACTTACAGATCGGAGCGAGAGTACTTGAATTATTACAAACGAAGTACAAGACTATCTGTGGGTTCCATGGATTACAAGACATAAGAACAGGAAAATTTCAGAATAGAATGGAAACTTTCGTTATGAGTGAAACATTGAAGTATTTAATGCTATTATTTGATGCCGATAATGAAATATTTCTTCATACAAGCATGATGAGCAATAAAAACTGGATTTTTTCAACCGAAGCTCATCCTATGTGGTTTGATAAACGGCTAGATCCATACAACTTCACCCATTCGAGATCTCCTGATAAACAAGACATTTATACGTTGAAAAATCTGCTTTTTGCTAAAATGAAGTCAAAGTTTAGTAGAAGCAAGCGGAAATTGACTACAGCGGATGAGAAGACGTTTTACCGAAACATTACTACTCCACGAGTGATCACATACGATATTCCCGGAATAATAGAAAAGAGCACTATAGACAAGATCGATCCTTTGGAAAGTAAGTTTGACAAATGTGAAGTAAATGTATTTAATAATAAACCATCCATGTTAACAGTATCCGGGTATTATCACTGGACCTCTGTCTTTTATCCAGATTATGCCTTCAAATACTCCCTAATAAAGCCACCGTATCTTCTGAAATCGGCCCTTGATGGAAGCTGTGTGGAATTGACACCGCCCTTCTTTAAGAATTTTGCAATGTCAGCTCCTGATAATACTACCGCATACCATCACCAATGTCCTAGAGCATCTACCACTACATACCTTGAATTATTTTTAGGAAATATCGAAAAAGCTCAAAGCGTCGAGATTTCTAGATTAAAGTTTAAAGCAAACTACCCATCTGAGTATATTCCTCTTCAGGATGATTTATGGGTTCCTGACTTTTCCTCGCTTAGACTAAAAATGGAGAAATTATCGTCCGGCTTGGTCGATTCCCAAAATATCTTAATTACTGACTCCTTCATACAATCCATTAGGATTGACGATTATAATGCTGAGATAGGGATGTCTGCGGCGAATCAATCGGTTTCTGCTACAAAGGATATCCTGTTGGTACTCAGAATCAAGAAAATCAACGGCATTTCCGTTAAGCCTGGCCAGGTTGTATGGACATTACCATTTGAGACTAATACCTCAATCACGGGTGACTCAGCAATTGGTGTTGCAAGTGACAGTAGAGTTGTTTTACAAGGCAATGTAGTAGAAAACTTGAAAGTTTGGTATGGTTGAATTTTTCAGTTACCGTTAATAGCCGAAATCGTTTTACTCGGTTGACTCATTT
Source organism: Debaryomyces sp. S3305 (assembly GCA_024586305.1). Taxonomy (NCBI): domain Eukaryota; kingdom Fungi; phylum Ascomycota; class Pichiomycetes; order Serinales; family Debaryomycetaceae; genus Debaryomyces; species Debaryomyces sp. S3305. Next base: position 55,968 of record JAMYHY010000031.1, read on the forward strand.
TTTCACTTATAAACTGACGAACTCACTATCAAATTTTATCAGGGAAAAAATCTAGCGTACCAAGTTACCTTTTTTAGAGTAAGTATTATACATATACAGAACAAACGTATAGATATTGCATAATTAGAATTGATAGAGCTATGCAAATATTCAAACAAATATTAAATACAACTTGTAGAAAAAGTTTAATCAATGGTCAAAATATTAACAATTTTAGAAAAATGTCATTAGATTCAACGAAATTAGAAATCACTAAAACTACCACACCAAAGGAAAAATTGCCAAATGATCAATTGATATTTGGTAAGACTTTCACAGACCACATGTTGGAAATTGAATGGACTCAAGAAAATGGATGGGGCGTACCAAAGATTTCACCTTACCATAACTTTTCGTTTGATCCATCAACCGTAGTATTCCACTATGCGTTCGAATTGTTCGAAGGTATGAAGGCATATCGTGACTCTAACAACCAGATTAGAACCTTCAGATCTGATAAGAATATGATAAGAATGAATCAATCTGCAGAAAGAATTGCTTTACCAACTTTCGATGGGGAAGAGTTCATGAAGTTAATTGACAAGCTTTTGATTACCGATGAAAGCTTTGTTCCCCAAGGTGCTGGTTACTCATTATACTTGAGACCAACGTTGATAGGTACTACTGCCTCGTTAGGTGTTGGAACCCCAGACAAAGCCTTATTATATGTTATTGCTTCTCCAGTGGGTCCATACTACGGTACCGGTTTCAAGCCAGTTTCATTGGAAGCTACTGACTACGCTGTCAGAGCTTGGCCAGGTGGTGTTGGTAACCGTAAATTAGGTGCCAACTACGCTCCATGTATTTTACCTCAATTAGAAGCAGCTCAAAGAGGCTACCAACAAAACTTGTGGTTATTCGGTGAAGAAGGTTATGTCACCGAAGTCGGAACTATGAATGTTTTCTTTGCTTTCAAGGATTCTGAGGGAAAGAAGGAATTAGTTACTGCCCCATTGGATGGTACCATTTTAGAAGGTGTCACCAGAGATTCTATTTTGCAATTATGTAAGGAAAGATTGCCTTCCGAATGGACTGTTGTCGAACGTAAATTTACAATCCACGAAATTGAAGAAAGAGCAGCAAAGGGTGAATTAATTGAAGCTTTCGGTGCTGGTACCGCTGCTGTTGTTTCTCCAATCGAAAGAATTGGCTGGAAGGGCAAGGATATTTCAGTTCCAATTTCTGCTGGTGATGCTGGTGAATTAACCAAACAGGTTGCTGAATGGATTAGAAAGATTCAATACGGTGAAGAAGAATACAAAAACTGGTCAAGAGTTGCTAAATAGGTTTCTTACAATTGAATTAATATATGATTTATGCTTGTTTACTTTTATAGCAGTAAAACCTATTTATAATGCTAATCTATATGCTAGTTAATTCTTTCAATATCAGGTAATTTTTGAATTTCATTTAAGATATAATCCCTCTCATCGATTAAATTGGAATCGTTGAAACTGTTAATGTTAAAGTTTCTGAAAAATGCAATGAAATTCTCTTTATTCTTGATAAGGATATCTAAAATCTTTTGAGATTTTTTAGGCTTAGCAACGAAAAACTTGAAAATATGAAACCCTTCGATCTGTAGATTTTTCAGCTTGTCGCTTAACAACAACATGATTAATTTCAAGTTATTCGTATCATCGAAATATTTATTCAAAAAGAACTGGTTTTGTCTCTGCAAAACTAGCTCTGCCAATAATCGGACACTTTGGCGTTTTGTAACGTAATTGTTCGATTGAATCAACTGGTTTATATGCGATGTGAAGATCTCATAGTTATTGGCTAGAAATTCCGACACTAACTTTTTGTGTGTCGTCAATAAGTCATGCAAAGTAATGAACGAATCAGTAGCAATCTCGAATATTGGGATCTGAACATACTTGAAATAGCTCCAAAACAATGGGTTATTGATAATAAATTTGTTGATCGCCTCAAATTTAATGCAATCTCTCAAGATTTGCCCGCAGATTAACCCCGTTTCCTGGGTTTCCGGTCCCTTCATCAAAAGAACTAGTATATCTGGCTTCGAGTTAAGAAGATAGCTTACGGTGGGAGAAGTGCTCCCAATTTGTCGTCGTAAGAGTGTCAGAAACAATATTAACACATCCTTTCTCGAATCAAAGTCCAACTTGCGCATATTGTAGATCAAATGGTAGAGACAATCAGTCGAATAAATCTCTTGTGCTAGTTGTGATATTTGCTCCGGTTGCGGTTCACTATCGTCTCCCCCATGGAGAATCACCTTGATCTGCTTCAAATATCTCGAGCATTCATCCTGATACTTCTTATTGTTATCATTATTAAGATCTAGCTTCGCCACTTGATCATTTAATACCCTAACCAAATCTGGCGCTGTTTTCGGATTCCTTTTAAATAAAAATGCCATATCTTATAATCCAATTTTCTGGCGCTTAATCTTCAAAAAACAAAATCACAATTTATTTTATTTACCAAAACCTTTAAAGTTACTTAGCAGCCTATCTCACTTCCTTATTATCCTCTTTGTTTGTACTAAACCTCTAAACTTGCTATGAATGGCGGCTCCATGTGTTCTATCACCTAATAAAATTGAATAAGAATCCTGATTTGCAGGTTTACCCGAGAGCTGGATTTTTTGCATGTTAGATTCTAGATCAATATGGTCATATTTCCGAAGAACTACTTGAATTTAGGAGGGTATAGGAAGTCATTGAGATGGATTCTAGAATAGATGTATGGCAGGCCGCATCGATTAATAGAAGTAATAGGCCTATCTTACAAGAAGGAGAGCATAATCTATACGTACGAGATAATATAGGGCTATACCAGGGTAAGCTGAAAATCGTAAATAGACAAAATGGAAGGGTCTATTTGACTAATAAGAGGATAATATATCTAGACAACGAAGACATTACGAAATCTATGGCTATTGAGTTGAAGAATGTGTCGAGTGGCGAGGTCATCGAGCGATTTTTGAGATCGTCGCCCAAGGTGAAGCTATATTTGAAGGAAAGGGCAGATGTGCAGCAATCATCGACGAAACGAAGCGACGGCGACCGAGATAAAGTGATGGCTGATTGGGTGTGTATTATATGCTCGTTTAATAACCAAATACTGGTTGATACGAATTTGGATGGTGATCTTCCAAAATGTGGTTCATGCGGAGTCAAGCCATCGCGAGAGCAAATGGTGAATTCTATAGAACGAAGACGTACAGAGACACCGGCCAACGGGAATAACGACCAGGATCCCAAACCAGACAAAACTCCAACACAGCAGTTTTTACGCGATGATCAATGCCCTAAATGTACTTTTATCAATCATCCAGCCTTGAAATACTGTGAATTATGTGGAAGCGAGTTGAATTCATCATCGCTATCGAAGAAATTGAAAGAAAGGCTACATATCGGGGATAATGCAGCAATTATACCAGAAGATCTGAATCCAATGAATATTTTGCTAGAAAATGATTCGGAAGTGTACACCAATAATAAGCCATACATCAAGTTAAGTTTTCGAAAAAATGGCGAATCCCAGTTTTATCAAATACTAACGGATGTAATAGATAAAATTAAATGGGAGAGACTTGTAAATAAGGGTACAATTAATGAGAATGGAATGAAGGTAAATGACTATTCACCAACAACAACACCACCTCAGCAACAAATAAAAGGAGGTGGAATCCATGGATTGGAGCAAATCGGAGAGCAGCAGCGGAGACAAAATGAATTAGTATTATCTACATCGTTGGAGGATCTCGAACAATTGATGTATAAAGCCCAGGATTTAATCAAATTATCAAGCTCCTTCGGTAAATTGATTAAGACAACACCTCAAAACGTGAATATGATTATTCCGCCTTTGAACATCAAGAAAACTTCTAATTTATATCATCAAGAATTGGCAAGACATATTAGTGAGTATCTTACCAACTTCCAGTTGACTAAAAGCTCGTCGATGATAACTTCCCAAGATCTTTATGCATATTATAACCGATATCTCGTATCAACACAAGGGTTTGGTACAGATTTGATTTCTCATGTCGATTTTAATAAGGCGCTTAATTTATTTGATAGCCTAAAATTACCTATTGCATTAAAAAACTACGAACGATCTGGATTGATAGTTATTTGCTATAAGAGGAATAATGACTATAGCGAATTTATAGTCAATTTCTTACGCTCGCAGGAGCGATTGTTCACGCATGACAAAATGAAAAATGAAATCCTTATGGGCCTTGAAGAACAAGAAGCCGATCAAGATGGGTACATAGAAGAGAACTTTAATTTCTTCAAGGGAAATACTATTCCTGAGATTTGTGATGAACTCGGTTGGTCGTATGGTATTACCATTGAGGAAATTGAAAAATGCATTGAATCAGGCTTAGTAGTAATCGACCAGAACATCCTGGGAACATTCTACTTTACAAATCACTTCATGGAAAATACATCAAGAGATATAGAAATAACTGAAGAATTCATTAATCAGGTCAAACAAGAAGTACTCGTGGAACAAAAGAATATAACTGAAAACTTGAAGCAACAATACTACCTTGAGCGTAATCAGAATTTAATAAACTTCAAGCCTGAAATCAGTTATGATGATTCAACAAGCCCTGGTTCATGCGTAACTCCTATATCTAGTGCAAATGGAACCCCAGCTCATGGTACAGGAGTTGCTAGTTATTCTCTAAACGACCTACAGGGTTTGAATTTCACCTGAATAAATACTACACATACATTTGCAATAATTTTAATATATAACACTACAGCATTCGAGATCTTACTCCACTAAAATTGGCCAATAGTTTTACGAGCTGTATATCTTAATAATGCACCAGTTTTACTGGTAGAGGTCCAAAAAGAGTAAAAGATAAGCCATTTATTCATAGAACAATAGATTCCTTATCTATTTTATTGACGATAATTATTATGTAATCATCTTGATATGATTCTGCTACAATATTTGATAACCGAATCGCCTAGATAACAGTTTATTAAAACGTTTCGAAGGGGAACCCTGTCAGAAGAGACATCGGGCCATCGGGCCATAGGTAATGTACTTATCTATACCAATTAAACAAAAATAGAGCCTATAATTCTTATCGTAAATCAAATAACCATGAAATTTATTCTTCAAACGTTGACAAATATATATAGGTTCATTCAGGACAAGAAAAAGTTATGCGATATCTTACATTAGCTATACATAAGAAGTTAAATAATAAATATGACTGAAATATATGTTCCATTGCCTCAAGCTGCTGGTTATGCAGTAGTAGTGGGGTTGGGAGTTGTATTTGCTGCTGGAATGATTTTGACAACATTTGTTTTAAGAAGATACAATAAAGAGATAATCACTGCCGAAGAGTTTGCTACGGCGGGTAGATCAGTTAAGAAGTCGTTAATTTCTGCTGCAGTGGTGAGTTCATGGACATGGGCTGCGACTCTTTTAACATCGACCACACAAACATATAATAATGGTATTAGTGGTTCATTCTACTATGCAGCCGGAGCAACATGTCAGATTGTGCTATTTGCGTGTCTTGCTATCAAGGCAAAAGAGAGGGCACCAGGAGCTCATACGTATCTTGAAATTGTTAAAGCTAGATATGGTAGCGGTGCCCATGGTGTTATGTTGTTTTTTGGTCTTGCTACAAACGTTCTAGTTACAGCCATGTTATTAAGCGGGGGTAGTGCTGTTGTTAGTGATTTAACAGGGATGAATACAGTTGCCGCATGTTTATTATTACCATTGGGTGTAGTAGTTTATACATTATTCGGTGGTATCAAGGCTACTTTTTTGACGGATTACGCGCATACAGTCGTTATCATAGTTATTATTATGGTATTTTCTTTCAGTGCGTTTGCAACTTCAGATAGATTAGGATCACCAGCAGTTGTTTGGGAGGCGGTTACTAAATTGGCTGAAACTCAACCAAGGGAAGGCAATGCTGGTGGGTCTTATTTAACTATGCACTCAAGATCTGGAGGCATTTTTTTTGTTATTAATATTGTTGGAAATTTTGGTACTGTCTTTTTAGATAATGGGTATTTCAATAAAGCATTTGCAGCTGACCCTGCTGCAACTTTGCCAGGTTATGTTTTGGGAGGATTAGCATGGTTTGCAATTCCAATGTTAACTTCTACATGCATGGGTCTTGTAGGGTTGTCATTAGAAAACACCCAGTATTGGCCCACATATCCTAATAAATTAACTCCTGAACAAGTGAGTGCTGGGTTGGTATTACCAAATGCCGCAGTTGCATTATTAGGAAAAGGGGGTGCTGTTTGCTCATTATTGTTGGTATTTATGGCTGTGACTTCAGCAATGTCTGCAGAATTAATTGCAGTTTCTACTATCTTCACATATGATATATTCAGGACCTATGTGGATCCAAAAGCAAGTGGTAAAAAGTTGATCTTCATGTCCCATATATCTGTAATAGCATTTGCCTATGTCATGGCAGGTTTTGCAATTGGGTTGTACTATGCTGGAATCTCTATGGGATACTTGTATGAGTTAATGGGTATAATAATCGGAGGAGCTGTGCTTCCTTCTACCCTTACATTACTCTCCAGAAAACAAAACAAACAAGCTGTTATCCTCACGCCAATTCTAGCTACTGGGTTTGCCATTTTCTCTTGGTTACTTTGTACAAAAATGAAGTTCAAGACCGTTACTGTTGATACTACGTTCGAAGACGATTCGATGTTAACAGGAAATGTGGTTGCATTATTATCCCCATTAATCTTCATTCCAATCTTGACTTACGCTTTTAAGCCTCAAAACTTCGACTGGAACATTTTAAAGGAAATCAAAAGGGTTGATGAGGAAGAAGAAATCACTGAAGCAACCGAAGGGAAAAGGGCAAAATCTGGTGATTTTGAAAATGTTCATCCTGCAAAATCCCAGATCAGTATTGTTGCTAGCGAACTTGCGGCATTAAAAACGGACCAGTTAGAAATTGAATCTAAAATGCTCAACAAATCATTCAAGAAGGCTGTCATCATTTGCGTATCTTTGACACTATCTCTTGTCATATTATGGCCTATGCCAATGTATGGCTCTTCATACGTCTTTTCCAAAAAGTTTTTCACGGGATGGATCGTGGTACTTATTATCTGGATATTCTTTTCTGCTTTCTTAGTTGTTATATGTCCATTGTGGGAGGGAAGAGAAGGTATTTATATAACTATGAGAGGTATTTATTGGGATTGCACTGGCCAAACTTACAAGTTACGAGAATGGCAAGAATCGAATCCTGAAAAGTTACATTCAGTCAATTCGCAAATCAGTGCACATGTACTCAACTTTAACCAAGTCCATATAGTCGATGGGAAAACGCTCGATGACGGTTACAGAACACCAAGACAAATTGACGATGTAATAGATGACACCAAAAAGGAATGATCCAGGTTCTTTCGTATATAAACTGTATTTTAGAATTTATAGTAATATTTGAAATATTTGAAATCTCATTAAATTACGTATTGCCGCAAAATTTACTTCTTGCTGAATATACTGGAATAAAACCACAACGGTGCCGTTATAAGTGTTCCATCCTCAATTACGTGCAATGCTTCTATGGTATTCTTTTTTACAGTTCTTGTAACCCGATTGGTTTAAATTACTTTTCTCATACCTTCCTATGAATTTTATCATGTAACATATGCGCTTAATGTACTAACATTAAATGGCATTTTGACACATTTCTTCGTTGGAAAGCCAAGCCGATTAGCCATACAAAAGTACAATATGCCTAAGCGTCTTGGCTCGGTAGTTTCTATAAAGTGCGACCGACCGAAGTGCACGGCGTGATAGGGCCGATACCAGAATTATCAGAACGAGATCGCCCAATAGAAATACAGATTTAAGTACTGTACATTAGAGAGCCCTCACCAATGTCCAAAGTATCGAGATTGATAGTAGGTCAAGCGGGCCGTCTTAGTTAGGTAAATCTAATGATAGACGGCCCGCGACCGTTTATATCTCCAGATTTAGACTGCAGATGAGCCGAGATCATCATAGCTTCGGGCTAGTACGAACTGATAAGGCATTTTAGTATTTATTGGTGTATATATATAGGGTGGCAGCATCTTTAATATGGGATATTTGGAATTTGAAATCTATTATTAATTTTAATTATATTTAGCTTAGAATATTAATATTGCTTTAATATTTACTTCGAGTAATATAAGTGCTTAAGATGTCATATATTGGATGGACTGTTCAGGATTGGATTAAATTCCATTTCGAGAACACTCCTAATGAATCATTCGCTCTATTGGTAGAATTGGTCAGATCTCAGTCGACAGAAGATCCAGCATGGATTTCTTTGGCAGATGAAGAGAGCTTGACGCATCAATGGAAGTTTTTACAATCAAAATCGAATAAAATGAGTTTACCGTTGTACGGTGTTCCTATCGCTGTGAAAGATAACATAGATGTAAAGGATTTTGCTACTACTGCTGCATGTCCGTCATTTAGCTATGTAGCAGAAGAAGATGCTACGACTGTGAAGTTGTTAAGAAATGCTGGTGCTATTATCATAGGTAAGACCAATTTAGATCAATTCGCCACAGGGTTGGTTGGAACCAGGTCACCATACGGAGTTACACCGAATACATTCAGCAAAGACCATGTAAGTGGAGGATCATCTGCTGGGTCTGCATCTGTTGTAGCGAGAGGAATTGTTCCAGTTGCATTAGGAACGGATACTGCTGGATCTGGTAGGGTACCGGCAGGATTGAATAACTTGATTGGATTGAAGCCAACAAAAGGTGTTTTCTCGTGTAAGGGTGTAGTTCCAGCATGTAAATCCTTAGATTGTGTTTCTATCTTTCTGTTGAATTTGCAAGATGCACAATTATTGTTTAATGTAATGGCGCATGGAGACGGGGAGCAAGATGAATATTCTAGAGTAATGCCAAAGAACCCATTAGTGAAATTTTCCCTGGCTCCAAAGATTGCCGTTCCTAAAAACTTATTGTGGTTTGGCGAAGAAACTAATCCCAAATTATACAATGAAGCGGTAGACGTTTTTTCCAAGTTAGGAGGTGAAATGGTGTCGTTGGACATTGAACCATTATTGGATTTAGCCAAGTGTCTTTACGAAGGTCCTTGGGTTTCTGAAAGGTATACGGCTTTGAAAGATTTCTTAGCTACTAACCCTCCAAAGGAGACATTGGATCCTGTCGTACACTCTATTATTCAAGGTGGAAAACAATATTCGGCAGCTACTGCATTTGACTTCGAGTACAAGAGACAAGGAATTTTACAAACGGTTAACAAATTGTTACAGGAAATAGATGTGGTTATCGTTCCAACTTCTCCGTTGAATCCAACCATTAAACAAATAGAAGAAGAACCGATCAAAATAAACTCGTATCAAGGCACCTACACTAATTTTGTTAACTTGGCTGATATGTCTGCATTAGCTATACCAGCTGGTTTTCGCCCTGATGGCTTACCCTTTGGTATTACTTTATTATCGCATAAGTTTAACGATTATGCTTTACTTGAGTTAGCAAATCGTTACATGAAATTATATTCTCAATCAACTCCAAGGTTTTTAGGTTGCTTGCAAGACAAGAAGGTTTCTACTATGGGTGACGAGTTATTAAAGTTACCAGAAATTAACTTCAACACACAAATCAAACTTGCTGTTGTGGGCGCACATTTGAAAGGATTCCAATTACATTGGCAATTGGAAAAGTGCCATGCAACGTTTATTGAATCTACCAAAACATCGCCAAACTATAAATTATACGCATTACCCAAGACAGGGCCAGTTTCAAAACCAGGATTGAGAAGAGTTACGGAATTTGGTACAGGTATCAAAGTCGAAGTGTATGCTATTCCGAAGGAGAGATTTGGAAATTTCATGAGCATGGTTCCTGAACCATTGGGTATTGGATCAGCAGAATTGCAGTCAGGCGAATGGGTAAAATCGTTTATTTGCGAAGAGTTTGGATATAATTTACCGGGCACGGTGGATATCACAGAATTTGGAGGATGGAAGAATTACCAATCTTTCTTAGAAAAAGAGATCAACAAAACCATGAGGCCTTTTAAAACTGTATTAGTGGCTAATAGAGGTGAAATTGCAGTTAGAATCATGAAAACTTTGAAAAAATTAGACGTCAAATCGGTTGCAGTTTACTCAAATCCTGATAAATATGCTAAGCATTCATTGATGGCAGATGTTTCTATATCATTAAACGGTGTGTCACCTTCGGAAACATATCTTTCCATCGATAAAATTATTGAGGCTGCAAAATTTTCAGGTGCCGAGGCCATTATTCCTGGCTATGGCTTCCTTTCAGAAAATGCCGACTTTTCTGATCGTTGTATCAAAGAGGGCATTGTTTTTGTCGGCCCTTCTGGTGATGCTATCAGGAAATTAGGGTTAAAGCATTCGGCTAGGGAAATTGCTGCGAAAGCCGGTGTTCCATTAGTTCCAGGTTCTGACTTAGTTTTGGATTCCCAAGAAGCCAAATCAATTGCCGCAAAATTAGAATACCCTGTTATGGTGAAATCTACTGCCGGTGGCGGTGGTATCGGTTTACAGAAAGTTGATTCTGAAGATGATATTGAAAGAGTCTTCCAAACAGTACAACATCAAGGTAAATCTTATTTCGGCGATTCTGGTGTTTTTATCGAACGATTTGTGGAAGATGCAAGACATGTCGAGGTTCAAGTTTTTGGTGATGGATATGGTAAAGCGATTGCCTTAGGAGAAAGAGACTGCTCTTTACAACGTCGTAACCAAAAAATTATAGAAGAGACGCCGGCACCAAACTTACCTGAAACTACAAGGAGCAAAATGAGGAAGGCTTCTGAATCGTTAGCTGCATCGATCAACTATAAATGTGCTGGTACAGTTGAATTCATTTACGACGAGAAGAGAGATGAATTTTATTTCTTAGAAGTGAATGCTCGTTTACAAGTCGAACACCCTATCACTGAAATGGTAACTGGTTTAGATTTAGTTGAATGGATGTTATTAATTGCTGCTGACAAAGCTCCAGATTTTAATAGAGAGATAACTGTTACTGGAGCATCAATGGAAGCAAGATTGTATGCAGAGAACCCTGTTAAAGACTTTATGCCTTCTCCAGGTCAATTAACGGAAGTATCATTTCCACCTTGGGCAAGAGTTGACGGATGGGTTGAAAAGGGTACTATTGTTTCTGCTGAATACGATCCAACGTTAGCAAAAATTATTGTTCATGGAACAGATAGAATTGATGCATTAAGAAAGTTACGTGATGCACTAAATGAAACTGTTGTCCATGGATGTGTTACTAATATTGATTATTTGAGATCAATTGCGAATTCATCAATGTTCGCCGATGCAAAGGTTGCTACAAAAGTATTGGATACCTATGATTATAACCCAACAGCATTTGAGATTTTGAATCCAGGGGCTTATACTACTGTCCAGGATTTCCCAGGTAGAAAAGGGTACTGGCATATTGGTGTTCCACCATCTGGTTGTATGGATGATTATGCTTTCAGATTAGCTAACAGAATCGTTGGAAATCACAAGACTGCTCCTGGTATTGAAATTACTTTTATTGGTCCTAAAATGTTATTCCACCACGACGCAATAATTGCCATCACAGGTGGTTCTGTTGCTGTCGACATTAATGGAGCATCCATTGATCAATGGATTCCAATTCACATTAAAAGAGGTGACAAATTGACAATTGGTAAACTTACCTCAGGCTGCAGAGCTTATTTAGCGATCAGAGGTGGTATTGATGTTCCAGAATACTTGGGTTCAAGATCTACTTTTGCCTTAGGTAACCTAGGTGGCCATAATGGAAGAGTTTTGAAGTTAGGTGATGTGTTGTTTTTGGGTCAGCCAGAAATAGCTGGTTGCAAATTACCATCTGCTGTTTCTGAACCATCACCAATTCCAAAATGTTTGATCCCATCTTATGATTTCAATTCAACTAAAAATTGGACAGTCGGTGTTACATGTGGGCCACACGGCTCTCCAGATTTCTTCAAACCAGAATCAATAGAGGAATTCTTCAGTGAAAAGTGGAAAGTTCATTATAATTCAAATAGGTTTGGAGTTAGGTTAATCGGTCCAAAACCAAAGTGGGCTAGGGCCGACGGTGGTGAGGCAGGATTACATCCTTCAAATGCACACGATTATGTTTACTCATTAGGTGCAATTAACTTCACTGGTGACGAGCCAGTCATTTTAACTTGTGATGGCCCTTCGTTGGGTGGTTTTGTATGCCAAGCGGTTATTGCTGAAGCAGAGATGTGGAAAATTGGTCAGGTAAAACCAGGTGATTTCATTCAATTCGTTCCTATTTCTTATGAAGATGCTAAGGAATTAAAGCATAACCAAGATAAGGTGATCGATACTTTGGAAGGTGAACTACCAAACATCGCAAGTAAAGTATTAACAAAACCTGAAAACCCCATTATCGCAGAACATAAACCTAATACAAAAGCCCCATCGGTTGTCTATCGTCAAGCTGGTGATAGATATATCCTTGTTGAATATGGTGAAAATACTTTGGATTTGAATTTGAGTTATAGAATTCACAAGTTAATCAACATGGTCCACGAGAATCATACACCGGGAATCGTTGAAATGTCCCAGGGTGTGAGATCTGTTTTGATTGAATATAACCACGAAATCACTCAGCAACAACTAGTTGATACTTTGATTTCCTTTGAAAAAGAGATCACTTTTGTCAACAAGTGGAAGGTGCCTTCAAGAATCATTAAATTACCCATGGCCTTTGAGGATAAGAAGACCTTAGATGCGGTCAAGAGATACCAAGAAACCATTAGATCTGACGCTCCTTGGTTACCAAACAACGTAGACTTTATTGCTGAGATTAATGGTTTAAAGAAAAATGATATCAAGGATATGATGTATTCTGCCAGATACTTGGTTCTTGGATTGGGTGATGTATTCCTTGGAGCTCCATGTGCGGTACCATTAGATCCAAGACATAGATTGTTTGGTACTAAATATAATCCTTCTCGTACTTACACCCCTAATGGTGCTGTTGGTATTGGGGGTAGTTATATGTGCATTTACACCATGGATTCTCCTGGCGGTTATCAATTAATCGGACGTACTATTCCAATTTGGGATAGGTTAACTTTGGGAACGTGTTCAGACAAGCCATGGTTATTGTCGCCATTTGACCAAATTGAATTCTATCCAGTCTCTGAAGAGCAAATTGATAAGTATACTGAAGAAGCCTCTGCTGGTAAATTCAAGGTTGATATTGTTGAATCTGTATTCGACCACAAAAAGTACTTAGACTGGGTCCAAGATAACTCAGACTCCATAGACGAATTTCAGAAAAAAAGCGGACAAAAGATAGAAGAAGTCAGCAACCTTATTAAACAATCTAATGCCGAATTGGAAAAAAGTTCTGTTACTCAAAAGAGTGACGAGGACATCTACGGTGAAAATGCTGAGAAAGTATATTCTGAGTATTCTGGTAGAGTTTGGAAGCCTCTTGTTGAAGTTGGTGATGAAGTCAAGGATGGACAAGGTATAATTGTTGTTGAAGCTATGAAGACAGAAATGGTTGTTGGGGCCACCAAAGCCGGTAAGGTTGTGAAGATTGTTCATACGAATGGGGATGTCATTGATGCTGGTGACTTGGTTGCGATTATTGAATGAAATAGAAAGCTTAGAAACTTTATAGGAGTTTTATATATAATAAACATTAGATATAATTATACATCCTGAATTGTAATATATATATATATATATATATATATATATATATATATGTCTACAATTTGCAATAAGAGTAAAACAATTTTGCGTCCGTGAATTCGAAAATGAGATTTTGATACTGACGCGGTTTAAAAAGTTGAATAGAACGAGAATAAATGAAGACGATAATTTTAATAATAGATAAACAGTTAATACATTAATATGAGTGATAATTCACCAACAACTAGTATAACGGCTGCTTCGTTACAACCAGAATTGTGGACCTCGTCGTCAAACGATGCACTACAAATATATATAACTGATTCAGATGGAACAGCTTTAAATTTTCATCCGAACTTTACATATCCCATATTTGGAGATTCAGAACAAATATTCGGATACAGAGATTTAGTAATCTTCCTATGCTTTGATCATTGTACGTTTTACCCCTTTTTGAATGTCAAATATAGTGATAAATTGAATGATGACACACTTGAAGATCCCCGTGAAAAATTATTGAGTTATTTGCCAGAGTCTACCATTTTCAAGGATGAAGTCAAATGGGTCGATTCGACTAATAAGGAGAAAGAAGGTTTCGAAATCCCTGGAGAGTTGATTGGAAATATTTTCAGCCACGGAGACGATAAATTCGGAATTTATAAACTTGACTTAAAGAATGCACAAGGATTAGAACTCCATAAGAGATTGCAAATCTTAGTGTTATTATTCATTGAAGCGGGTTCATATATTGATCATCAAGACGAATTATGGGATATTTATGTGATGTATAAGGTCACTGATGAAAAAACCCCAAGTATCATTGGGTTCTGCACAGCGTACAATTATTGGAAATACGGAGGATTTGAGAAATTTGACTCAAATCAACAAGAAGTCCGCAAGAAGATTTCTCAATTTATTGTTTTGCCAATGTACCAGGGGTTGAAATTGGGGGGATGTTTTTATAATAAGTTGTTTGAATATTGGATGCAAGATCCTCGAGTGATTGAGGTAGTGGTTGAGGACCCTAGTGAAAGCTTTGATGATTTAAGAGATAGATGTGACTTGACCAGATTGTGCCAGAACACCATCAAAGTGGCATCAGTTGACTTACCTTTGATTAACAGTGAGTGGGCAACTAACTTAAGACAAGAGCAGAAATTGGAAAAAAGACAGTTTTCGAGGCTATTGGAAATGATATTGATCTACCAATTGGAACACAGCCTCACGAGCATCACCAAAAAACAGGTAAGGTTGTTTATTAAGAAGAGATTGTACGAAAAAAATAAAGAAATATTGGATGGGTTAGATGAGCCTACCCGTTTTGACAAATTGCAGACTGCTTATGTGTCTTTGGAGCTGGATTACAAGAGAATTTTGTCAGGGTTGTCGTTACACAAGCGTACTCTCGATTCAGCTGAAGGTAGTAGTAAGAAATCCAAGCCTAATGAGTAGATAACATGATAATATTATAAATGTATACACATCTATACAATACAGACGATTTCTGGGGAGCTTATCGAGCAAAGTTCAATGTATAAGATGCATAGTATTGCAGGCAAACCTATAAGGATAGTTGGCCACCAAATGTAGACATCATTATACGATAGTAAATACAATGCACATATACCATACGCATTTAAGTACGTTAGCTCACAACTAATTCTCTCGTATTTTAGAGGTAGTTTCAGTCCCAGGGCGATCAAGTCCATACGTTTCCGGTTCTACTGGAGCCCGCCTGGCTACGTGATCTATATCCCCAATATAGGTCGCTTATTCAGTCCTCATGTCTTACAAAATAACTGATTCCCACTTCTTCCCCTCTACACACGCACACGCACTCTCTCGTCATTGAAACGTCTATCGTCTCATGTTGTTCCTTAGCTTCAATGGAGATCACTTTCGTATCTACTTCCAATATAGAAGCTTCTGGGATGCATAGAATCATCCTGTATATAACCCAAATCATGCCATCATCAGCTCTCGGTATACGAACCAATATACGACCCCATCCTCAAAAGGGCCTCGCATTGTAATGTTTCCCCTACACTCCTCCTCTCGATATTTTATCCCACTCATAACGTTGTTGTTACACTATCTCCATATATCATTTCCATCATCCTTGCCAGTCTGCTATCCCAAAGTATAACACCAAACCATATTCTATAATGTTCCCCCGCCTCTGCCCCGTGACGCCATCGCACCATTTCCGCCTGCACACTGCACACCATCTCACATTTTCCTATTTAGGCAGCATCCTCATGACGTAATGTTCTGTGGTTTGCGACATTCGGTGAATTTATGTAAGCTTTCGACATCTAAATTATTTCTACGTACGTCGTATACGTCAACACGCTGCTTGCTGATATTCGGCGAACATAACAAGATGAAAAGCAAATTGTAATGCAATAGGTCTCAGACGAACATTTTCTGCGTAATAAAAAGCGTAGTAGAAGTACAAGGTGACGGCATCATGATTATCGGGTTATTTCGCCCATATATGTGACGTGGAGTCAATAATAGCTCTATCTACAAGTCTGGTAGCAATATAAACCGATGCGGCTTATTTGGATGTTACCATATTCTGAAAATAGCAAGTAACACAAAATCCGAAAAAAGAAGTCATTGAAAATTCCTTGACAATATTTCACCCTTCCAAGTATTTAAAGGGATAAAAGTCCCCCAATTGGATAATAACAAATATTGAGTTGATAAAATTAACAGATAAAATGCATAGAACTTATTCCTTGAGATCCAGCAAAGCTCCTACAGCAGCACAATTGCAATCGCCTCCACCACCACCTTCTTCTACCAAGTCGAAGTTTTTCGGTAAGGGAGGAATTGCCTCCTCTTTCCGTAAAACCGTTGCTGGTAGCACCGGTCCAGAAATGTCCAGAAAATTGTCACAATTCGTCAAGATGGAAAAGAATGTAATGAGAGCCATGGAATTGACTGCTAGAGAAAGAAGAGATGTTGCTAAGCAATTGAGTTTATGGGGTGAAGGAAACGATGAAGATGTTTCGGATGTCACTGACAAATTGGGTGTTTTAATCTACGAAATCGGTGAATTGGAAGACCAATACATTGACAAATACGATCAATACAGAATTACCTTGAAGACCATTAGAAACATTGAAGCTTCTGTTCAACCATCCAGAGACAGAAAGCAAAAGATCACTGACGAGATTGCTCACTTGAAGTACAAGGACCCACAATCGCCAAAGATTTCTGTTTTAGAACAGGAATTAGTCAGAGCTGAAGCTGAATCCTTGGTTGCTGAAGCACAATTATCCAACATCACTAGAGAACAAATTAAGGCCGCGTTCAACTACCAATTCGATGCTACAAGAGAATTAGCCGAAAAATACGCCTTAATTGCTGGTTACGGTAAGGCTTTATTGGAATTGTTAGACGACTCTGCTGTCACCCCAGGTGAAACCAGACCAGCCTACGACGGTTACGATGCTTCCAAGCAAATTATCATTGATGCTGAAAACGCTTTGGCCTCTTGGACTCTCGACTCCGCAGTCGTCAGACCAACCTTATCTTTACACCAATCTGAATATGATGAAGAAGAACACTACGACGGTGAATTAGACCAAGCAGCAGAAGAAGAATTTGCTAAGCACGATGACGATGTTGTTGAAAACAAGTAAGTTTGATTTGAACGTAATTTCCTGTTATTTGACTTCTTTTACATGACAGATCTAATTTACTATTTGTCTGTATTCTTCTGTATTATGTATTAGTTAATGTATGTTTTATTATTTAACACAGAGACAGTAGGTGGTGTACGTGGACAGGCTATCTATCTGCTGTTATAACGCGGCTTAATTTTACTATATTGAAAGATATAGAGCACTATAATATTTTCTGCATACGATAATTTTTAATTTAGCAGCGTTATAGGGAAACACTTTGTAGATGAAATAATATGCCCGCCTCGAAACTGGCCGGCAATTTCATTTAAATTTCAATAAAAATTTCAATTTCATCTCCGGTCTGCAAGTTTCTATTGTTCTCGGCCTCAAGCATAATATAGTTTCTTGTCGCTAATTCTAATATACTGGAAAATGAGTTCGCGGCCAAATTTCGGTTGACTGGAATCTCGTTTCCATTTTGAAGCTTACTCTTGAGCAGCGGAATTAGAGTCGAGAATTTGATTTTGGAATATAGTACTTCATTCGAATTAGACACTTCTTTGTTGACATGTTGAAAGTAATTTCTGCTCAATTTACAGTCGGCTTTAATATGCTCTCCCAATAAAATACTTCTTGACTGCAAAAAATTCAAGAACTTGATCAACGTAGCCGTTATCTTAGTTTGCGAACCTATCCGTTGAGTTAATAAATGGGGAGCACCTGGTGTATAATCAAGGTTTTCTTCTAGGAACTCTTGATCATTTGGTACACTTGATGACCTAGTTGACTTAGATCGGGACCGTTTGCTTCCCGACCTACTTCTGCTCCTACTTCTAAGTTCGCTGTTGTTGACTTCAGGAAAGGATAAATCAAATATATCCTGCAGATCGTTAAATTCTAGGGGTATGTCTTGTTCAATTTCAAAGTTGAATTTATCCATTTCTTCATCATTGATTCTGGGCTCAATATTTCTACCAAATTCGAGATCATCACTCAATTGTTTAGGATTGTACTTTTGAGGTTTTCTTGAATTTAGTTGAATGCCACCCGTTACCTCCTGACCAAATATACACTTGCAACTGTACTTTGTTGCAAAGGGTTCCTTGTTATTTTCTTGGTAAAGTAATTCATTTACATTTGAAAATCTTTCTTTCGCGCAAGTTGCAAGTTTAAGTTTTTTATTGTGAATATTCATGATAGTGTCATAACTATCTCTAAAGTTTTTCAATTCACTTGAAGAGATTTTCATATTTTCATCAATTAAGACCTTTCTATAGTTTCGTTTGCGCTTAGATGACTTCTTCGTGTCCAAAACTGTTGTCTGATTAGTATGCGTATCATGCGACATATGGAATGTTTTGTCGTTTGTTATAGTTTTCTCATAGGCTCCTCCAGTTATACTATCAATTGAATCCTCACTTCTCTCAATTATTTGGTCAAAGTCAATTATACTTAAATCTTGATTTTCGTGTACTTTGTTGTCAGAATTTGTATCCACTATTTTTCCATCATCGCCAAATTCAAAATCAACAGCATCATCAGATTTGAAACTTTCGCTCAATTCATCTAGCGTGTGCAATTCTTGATCCATAAAATTTTCAATCGTCCTAGTATGTACATCTGGAACTATCGTGATCTGACCTGTAGTAGAAGCAAATAAAGAATGATTCGTATCGTAATAAAGCTGCTGATCTAGTTGTTGAATTCGTATTCTCCGTTCATCTTGCACTTCCGACCCTGTGAATGGTTTAAAAAAATCTTTGCTAACATCGAATAACGGATCTTCTTTGAGAAATATCTGATTGTGATCTCGTGCTTTAAAGCTATCATACTGCAGGTGGTTGATATTGATAACCGTGAAATTTTGCTTATTTGTTAATGTATTTAAAAAGATCTCTTTCTGGAGTTTGGTTTTGATAAGCGATACATCACTTAAAAAATAATCTATTTTTTGCTTATACATTAATGAAACCCCATATAATAGGTTAGAAGACAATCTTAGGGGGATAGTTGATTGAGGATTACCAATAATATCACACGTTTGGGGGATTGAGATACTAAGTATATCTTTCCTTACCAACCTCCTGTAAGTTGTTTTGGACCCAAGAGTAGCTAATAACCAAGCAGTACTAAGCCCAGTATCAACAGAAACCTTAGAGATCAATTCATTGCTATTGTTAATATTATTGTTCATTATGTTAGATAGTTTAGCAAGTGAATACTAAAGAAATGGCTGTAAAATTGAAAGAAAAAGAGGCGCTTTAGCGCGTTTTAAACACAATTTTTTTTTGCAACAAGTTATCAACAAAATGCAAACTACTTCAAGACGGTATTTAGCATGATGATTCTATATGTATAAACGTATATAGTAATTGTAGAGAATTCAAATTATTAAGAATTATGTAACCTTGTTACTTACTGTATGCAATTTTTCATAAAGAGTAACAATCCACTTAACAGCAAGTTCAAAATCATCATCTTTCAATGATCTATAAAGATATGGGAAAATACTATGATTAGCACGAGACGAATAGTAGGTGTTATTCTCACGAGTAGAGAATTCTGGAACACCGTATAACACATGGTTGAAAAATCCCTCTGTTTTAGCGTTGTATATATATTGATAATCTTTATTGTTCAATGTTAAAGCGTTTTCAAAATGCAGTAATCTATAGTTAGCGAGTTTGTATTGAGCATATATTTTCAACTTCTTTAACAGATTATACCACGCAAAATCTTCTATCAACTTTTGAGCAATATCATCATTGTAGATATCTAGAGCTAGCGACTGTTCCACTAAATCTTCAAGTAAAGAACGAATCTCCTTTAACAACATGGAAAACTTGATCTTACCGTCCGGGAAGCCATCTTTCAAACCTAAATATAGACTTGATTTCTCGAGTAAGGGCAATGGTACTTTTTTAGATGACCAGTCTCGAAGTTTGGGCTTGCATTCAATGGTGAATTTATCAAAATATAAGCCGATTTTTCGGAAATACAGAACGGTTCTCATATCTATGACCTCATGCTCACCTAAGGATACAGCCAATAATCCCATATATCTAATTAACAGACCATGCAATAAGAGATCGTCATCAATTTTACTTTTGATCAACCAATCGTATGAATAATAATTCGAATTAGGAATATGTATAGCTGGATCCCGCAAAGGATCATTTTCGAATTTAATATTAATCAGTGGAACCCCCAAGAAATTCTGAAAAACAAGAGCATCAGAATTTTTTATCAGTTCTCCAAGCAAATTATTTATAGATATATTATCTTGCTTCGCCCAGTAGTTGTGCAAAGTGGTGAATTCTTCATCTTCATGATCGTTATCATGGCCGCTTCCATGATGCGCCTTATTTGGTTGTGCCTTCAAAATAGTAGAGTTCTTAGGTATTGGGATGAACCTAGAAATTTTCTTCAAGACATGATTAAACATTGGGTTTGAGTCTACCTTAAAATGGCTGCCCATAACAGCATCCCCATCTATGTTAATATAACAAAGTACTGGCTGTTTAGAATTAAATGCATTCGTATCGTTTGTGAAAGATCTAGATCCTAAGAGACCATTATGAGTACCATCCCAGGATATAAACTTTATAGTTCTTAATGGATTCCATCCTAGTTTTCTTAATCTCTGAAAGTTTCTCATTATTTCAAACAAAATGACATGACTACTAAGAGGGCTTGAGCTCGTAAATGAATCACGCGAAGCTCCAATAATTATTTCACTATCTTTTATAATACCTTGCAAGGAACCTATGACATTAGTTAGCTTTCTATTTTTTTCTGTAGCGAATTTTGTGATGATTTCCAATTTGAAGGGGCCTGCTTTTATCAGTGGGTTAAAAGGCCAGTGTGCAAAATCATCATTAAGGACATTGGAATCCAAAGTCTCTAATATTGGCTTCACAGAATTGAAGCTTATTGGAATCGAAGGAATGGATGGACAAACCATGGCCTTTGAGTCATCGAAAAAATTGAATCCCACAGTATCTCTTTGTATGGCCAGTCTTAAATACTTATTGGTGTCATTTATATCATTGATGTCATAATAGACAATAAAACCAATAGCACCATAGTCTTCTGCTATTTGTAGTTTCTCCGATGTAGATAAATAAGAATTCATATTCGATCTAGCGATAACAATCTTATTCTTTGGATCAATTTTGTTCTTTAGTAACAATTGAAAATCTTCATTAGTACCCTCATTGACATAAATATATTCTCCAGTAGTATTTCCGGAGAATCCAAATCCATTATAAGCAGGAGTTTTAAAGAAAGGCTCGAGTAAAGATGCATTGTAAACGCTGTTTCCCGTTTTAGGGTCAATTAATTCAATTGACAGCGAGAGTGGTTTCTGTAAGTTAGGTACATCATAAGTATGTGTCTCAGTTTCCAATCCTAAATGCCTGAAGTTTTTCTTAACGTATGAAAGCAATTCGTTATTATCAGCTCCTATCAAATTCTCATCATTTTTCCGATTTATTGTGGTAAAATTGCCTAACCACCAATCAATATAATCTTCATTTGCAACTTCATTGTAGGTATTTCCTATACTACTGAATAAGAGATAATTACGCTTGATATCCGATTTAGTCAAGTGTTGACCATGCCACCTCCGAAAATCCCTACTTAATGAAGTTCTCGGCAAAAATGATAAGTGCATCGCTATAATTGCAACTACCCCTAAAGAGCAAAACCACCAAAACCTTCTCTTTGAAAACTCTATTAACTCTCTTCTGATTTCTTCATACTTTGATTGGACGTCTTCATTATCCATCGAGGTATCATGGGTCTGTGGCTGCTGTTGCTGTTGTAATTGTTCGGGAAGCAGACTCCGTAATAACGGAACAGTTTCATTGTCTGACTCGTTTTGCAGGTCTCTAGTTAATTGAACCATCTTTCACTGTTTATTCTTATCATCAGTTCTATATGATATGCTATTATGATAAGAATAAGGATTACTTTGTAAAGTTATTTACTTAGAGTCGTTATCAGTTTTGTATATGCCTGACCAACTTTTAGGACAAAATTGACCACGCATAGGTCATATGACGAGTTATTAAATAGGAGCTGTATTAATTATATTAGCCAGATAGAAAGACTACAACAATACATTTGTATTGACTTATATTTTATTCGTCAACTTCGTAGAGAATTAATATGGTTATAGGCTAACCAATACAAACATACATTGTAACTGCTATATAAATCTAAGCTTTTACGTTAAGCCTTTATGGCCAAGTTGGTAAGGCACCTCACTAGTAATGAGGAGATCGTCAGTTCGAATCTGGCTGAAGGCATTTTTTTTTGTTTTTCTGCCTGTTTTTTTAGGTTTGGGTTAACACTGAATTAATCATTGTTAAGCTGAAACGATTACATATATAAATATATACAAACATATCTATACACTGTTGATTTAGATCATAATACCCTTGGTTAGTAGTAAATATTCTAATATTCATATTAGTAGAATATGTAGACGTAGATTTCGCAGAGATGCAAGTGAGCATAAATTGCTGATGAGCAGAAAACTTAAATAAACAGACCTACAATAAGGATAATATAGAGTAATGAATATAGATGGGTTGTCAAAGAATAAGGTATCAGATTCACAAATCACTAGTGAACAGATTTTGCAAGATGCTTTTCAACTTAGAGATGAACCTTTAAACCGTCCTAAACAATCGATCCAAGACTTGGATGAATTACGATCGTTCCAACTTACCAAAAGAAAGGAGTACGAACAGCAATTGAATAAGAATAGATTAAATTTCGGTCAATGGTTAAGGTATGCGAAATGGGAAGTAAACCATAATCATGATTTTCCTAGGGCAAGGTCGATTTTCGAACGTGCTTTAGAGGTTAACGTACAGCATATTCCGTTTTGGACGCATTACATTCAATTTGAACTTTCACATAAAAATATCACACATGCTAGAAACTTGCTAGATAGAGCTGTAACCACTTTACCGAGGGTTGACAAGTTATGGTTTCTTTATGTGCAAACAGAAGAAACGTTGAAGAATTACCAAATGGTTAGAATAATCTTTGAAAGATGGCTATCATGGAATCCTAATCCTTCTGCATGGGATGCTTATATAAATTATGAAAAAAGATACGACGAATATGACAACGCACGAGAGATATACGTAAGATACGTTCAAATACATTCCTCTAGTGAGATATGGTTGAAATGGATTGATTTTGAATTGAATGACGTTCCAGTAGATGCTGAACAGGTGTCACGAATCAGGAATGTCTTTGAATTATCAGTAGATACAATGCTAGCATCAGAATCATTAAGGGGAGATACACTGCTTGCCGAAATAATTAATAAGTGGTCTCTCTGGGAGATATCAGTGAAAGAATATGAAAGAGCAAGAGCCTTATTCCAATTAATGTTGAAAAGCGATACTATTCAACAAATTATAACTCTGGAACAGAGGAATCAAATATATCTGGCATACACAGAATTCGAGAAAAGCTACGGCGACAAAGATACTATTGAATCCAGTATTATGATAAAAAGAAAATTGAAATATGAGGAGGAAGTGAATAAAACTCCACTGGATTACGATTCGTGGTGGTCTTATATTAGTATTTTACAAGGAGAAAATAACAATGAAGTCACAAGAGAAGCATTCGAGAGAGCAGTTAACGTGATACCAGCGGATTCTTTCAAATCTACAATTTGGAGAAGATATATCTATCTATGGATCAAATATGCATTTTGGGAAGAGTTTACCGTGGGAAGTATTGATAATGCCCGAAATATCTGGAATAGAGCATTAAAGGCCATCCCACATAAAAAGTTTACATTTGCCAAGATATGGATTAGTTTTGCTCAATTTGAAATAAGAAATGATCCAGAAAATGGATTAGCAAATGCAAGAAAAATATTAGGAAGATCTATTGGTCAATCAAGTATTCTTAGGCCCAAAAGAAAACTATTCAAATTTTACATTGAGTTAGAACAAAAATTGGGTGAATGGGATAGAGTTAGAAAGCTCTACGAAAAATGGTTAGAATTATCATTGTTAGGAGAACATAATCTAGCTACAATTAATACCCTATTGGCCTACATTGATTTTGAGAAGAATATACAAGAGCACGAAAGGTGTATTTCTCTTTTTGAATTGGGTGTTCAGTTGGTAGAAGATGATAAGATATTTACTAAGGTTAACCCGTTGGAGTATATATTGACGCGCTTTATAAATTACTACAAAGAGGAAATGAGATATGCTGAAGCTAGGCTGTTATATAGGAAGATGGTCGAACGAGTTTCGACTCCTAAGGTGTGGATTTCATTTGCTTTATTCGAATCATCAATTCCTACTGATTCTCAATTAAAGGCTTTTGAAGAAAGAACTGAAGACGAATTTGAATTTTCGATTGATGAAACACACAGAGAAATGACTAGAAACATTTTTCGGGAGGCTAATGATTTTTTCAAAATAAATGGATTGAAGGAAGATAGAGCGGTTATTATTGAAACATGGAAACAATACGAAGAAGCCAATGGTTCTGAGGAGTCGTTGAGTGATGTAACTAAAAAGATTCCTATCATGGTCAAGAGAAGGAGATTAATAGAAGGTGAAGAAGAGGAATACTTAGATTACATCTTCCCAGAGGATGAAGAAACCAAACCAGCTAAAATATCTGGCCTTAACGCATTCTTGGCTAATGCCCAAAAATGGATGGCTAATCAAACTTAATAGAATTCTATTGTCTAGAGTCTACAATACCAAAAAACTGGTTCTCTTGCATCTCAATTGCATGATATATAATTTATTAACTTAGTAACATTAATAGTCGTAAGGTGTATCTATAATAGAATAAAACTAATAAGCTTTTTATCAAGAGAATACAACAAATTCTTAAATCATCCCCGAACCAGCTATAATATTGCTCTAACTAAGGGCGTAGGGAATCAAACACCCAGACATGCTATCATTAAAATTTCCTCTAAAATCCTCCTCTCAATGTCAACACCAAATGCAAAGAAGCACCAGCATTTATATTCGATTCTTGGACAGTGCTATCATCGTTTAATTGGGATCCATTGAAAATCAAACGCTGTTGTGATGGAGGAATTCCTTCCTTCTCTTCCATCATATCTTTTATACAAATAATTTTATCAGTTGGCTCAATATCAACCGGGATATCTCTACCTGTTAAAGTTTTGACTTTCACTTGCATAATTGTGTATTAACTAGCTTTATGTAGCAAAAGATTTCTACGTATTGGTATGAAGTGAGTATTCGATTGATTGATTTTTAACTCTCACTGAAAAATTATGTTCAATACTTCAGTTAAAAACGAGTCTTTACAGATAACTGCAGTATATTATACACTAAGGATGCTTCCAACTCCTATAGTAAAAGACATAGATATTGATAATGTATACGAACCAGCAGAAGACTCATTTTTATTACTAGACTGCCTAGAGGAACAATTCCAGTTCATTACAGAAAGATTCAAATCTAGAATACCGTTGGTTACAGAAATAGGGTCGGGTTCTGGGATCGTTACGACTTTCATTCAGCAGAACATATTGCCGCAATCGATGCTCATTACGACAGATATCAATCCACATGCATGTAAAACTGTCTTGCAAACAGATAGAGACAACAACATCGATTCCAAGAGCACAAAGGCACCATACGTCCTTGATTCATGTCAAATGAACTTGACAACTGGCATACGACATGGTACAATAGACATGCTTGTGTTCAATCCACCGTATGTTCCGGCATTTGAACTTCCCAAAATTCCAACCACAAAAGAAGATAAGACGTGGTTAGATCTCGCTCTTTTAGGCGGAGAGGATGGAATGGTCGTAACATGGAGATTATTAAACGAATTGGATGCTATTTTAACACCCGAAATTGGGGTTGCCTACATTCTATTCTGTGCCAGAAACAAGCCGAAAGAAGTTACAAAAACCATGCAGGAGAAGGGATGGGACGTTGAAACGATAATTTTTAGAAAAGCAGGATGGGAAGAACTCAGTGTATTACGATTTATAAGGCCATGATGGTTGGAATACAATAATTGTATTGGGCCTTGAAATATTGTCCTAGACAATATATGGGACTCTTTTTTGTGGAAAAGAACTCAAATAACTCAAATATTTTTACAAATTAACTTCATATAGGAGAACAAATCCATTACAACCCTTTGTGTCATAGCATATACATATAAATATAGAACAATATAGACTAGTTTGACCCATTTCTGGAGAAACAAGGTACTTTGATATAAACTGTAAACCATTCATCATTGCAGGTTAGAATTTAGGTCTACGAGATTCACAACCACCGTGAAGAGATTGATACAATTATTTAGACAGGTTCTGTAAGATTGTGAATATTAGTATGTCGGCATATAGCAGAAGGTATACAGACGGACCCCTGAACTATGGGCAGGACGTAAGAGGCCGATCAGAAAAAAAGGTAGAGGCTTCACATACTACAAAATGGTCAGGCACCCCATCAAGACACAAGAAAATTGGAAAGGAGGATTTCGATACTATTGTTACTGGTCATTTGACACAGGAACAAATGGATGCTTACCAGCAATACTTTCGGATTGAGGAGATTTCAGATATACTAAGGATGGCTCTGGAACTGCAATCTGAGGTTTTAAGTTTACTCCCATCAGGTAATATTGCAAACAATCCAAATTATGAAAGAGAACCATCACCACCACCAAAATATGATGCAGCTGGTAATAGGAGTAATACGAGAGAGGCGAGGACCAAACTAGCTCTTGAAAAAGAAAGGCATTATTTAGTTGAAGTTGCGGCTGGTAGCATTAAGAATTATATGTCGCCTATTGACTATCGAAAACCTGTTAAGACGTACGAGAAAATTTATATACCCGTTAAAGATTATCCAGACATTAATTTTGTGGGATTATTGTTAGGACCAAGAGGTAACACATTGAGACAATTGCAAGAAGATAGCGGAGCGAGATTGGCCATTAGAGGAAAGGGGTCTGTGAAGGATGGTAAGTCTACATCATCGAATAATGATGACGATGATTCGAATAGCTCATTATCATTTTCAAATCCAAATCTTAATTCAAGCGGAAGTGATGACTTGCATGTCGTAATAACCTCTGACTCTCAACTGAAAATCGCAAAAGCGATTAAATTGACGAATCAAGTTATCGAAAAGGCCATTTCATCACCAGTGGGGCAAAATGACTTGAAAAGAGGTCAATTAAGAGAGTTAGCTATATTGAATGGTACGTTGAGAGAAACTAAACCTTATAATCCAGAAGCGCAACAATCCAGACGCCAGCGTCCGGGATTAGATGTTTCACAGCTAGTTTGTAAACTGTGTGGGAAGGTTGGACATTTTGCAAGAGATTGTAAGTTTAGAGGAATTGGTGACGGCAATAATCTTCCAATTGTTCAAGATCCAGCTCAAGCAGACTCCTATCAAAACACGGCTCCATATTCTGATTCAAGAAGACAAAGAGAAGAAGAGGATACAAGAAATAACGGAAGAGAAGAAATATTACCTCCATGGAAAAAGAAGAAGCCCAATGTACCTCTACCTCCATGGCAGAAACCCCAACAACCACAACCATCAACAGATGCTCCTCCTCCACCCGCAGGATTGGCACCACCGCCATCAAATTTGGCACCACCACCGCCGTCAAGCTTAGCACCACCACCTCCACCACCATCCAGTTTAGCACCACCACCACCACCACTGTCAAATATAGCGCCGCCCCCATTACCATCTTCAGATATTTCAGCACCACCTACTTTGGGTATTGCACCGCCACCACCACCACCACCACCTGCAAATGATGCGCCGCCCGCAAATCTGTCTACAAAAAACCCTCCACCTCCTCCGCCACCAGCTTGATTAATAATTCTTAATATTCATAACTAGGAGTCTCTATCTTTTAAGTGTATATATTATATATAATCGAGTATTTAATAATAAATGGAGTTCTTCTAAGTTTGAGGGAATGTCGTAAAAGTTTTGTAGGATTAACGGATTTCAAATCTACTTCCAAATGCTGGACCAATATTATATATAGACCTCTGATATATAGGTAAGCGTGTTAAGGAAATTGGGGACCGATATGGTAATTACTTAAATACTGTATATATATGCAAGTATCATGTATAAGGTTTGCAACACTAACTATAGGGTCAGAATAACCTTTGTAAGGGAACTGGGTCTAAATTAGGTAATTCTTATAACTAACACTTGATATACTATGTAGATTCTACTAATCTAACTTTATCTTAACTTATAGATTGACAACTAACTAATTACTCTCTATTTAGGTCCTAATTCCCTTAATCTCTATTCTGAGATTTACCGGGATTCTTCTTCCTATTTATAGTTTCTCTGATTCGTTGCAACATTCTAACATCTTGCAACATTCTAAGCTATGACTCGTATACTTATGTAACTTGTATACCTATGAGCCTGTTCTCTTACAACCTTAACAATTCTCCGATATAGTGTAACGGCTAGCACGGTTCGCTTTCACCGAGCAAACCCGGGTTCGACTCCCGGTATCGGAATTTTTTTATTTCTATCTGAAATAAGAATGATCAAGAAGATAACAATAATTCTGACTAGAGAGACCTAAGACTATAAGTTGTTACAGAACCACGATTATCGCCACTTCCTACAGATAAGAATTATAGTAAATGATATATATTGAACTAATATTATAAGTAAATGATTTGATGTAGTTTCAGAAAAATCAGATCTTGTGTATGCATATAGGTTACTGAAGTCCCCGTCTTCAACTATTTCATTGAAAGGACATTCAGTAACACAAATAAAATCGTAATTTACATGAATGTGAATTTGCTGGCAATATTAACGACTTTTAGGCTCAAAAGCCAAAATATTGTCAGGTCTATTTTTTTTTTTTAATTTTAATTTCTTTTCTCCTTTATTTCTATCGACTTGCATTTCATCAGAAAACATTCTAGGATTAACTAACCACCAAGAATTGCAGAATCAACTTGCCATAGCGGAGATTATTTGGAAACTAAGTCCAAGTTTTCGTACACAGATCCTGATTGCTTATATAAATCTGATGCAGTGACACCACTTTTAGTTTGTTCGTTATCCTTCAATTGTTGTAACATAAGTCTTGTTCTTTCTCTTTCTTTGAATCCATGTAAGCATTCGGAATAATCTTCAAATTGAGGTGTGCAAGCTTTCTTGGTTTCCGTGTCAGCAGAAGTGTAACATGCCACTAAAGTTTGGAATTCGTAAAAGCACTTTCTGGTACCGCCGGATCTTGAGTATGGTTGCATTTTTACGTCTGTTTGTATTGCCAATCGAAATACTAGATAGTAAAGTTTGACTAGCATATATTTCATAGACATAATTAGTTTTTCGTTGCGCTAATTGGCCATTTTCGAATTGAAAATACACGACTTTTTTTTAATCTATAGAAGGCATATATTAAGCTGCAAATGGATAACTACAATGAATACGACGTTAGATTTAGGTTTATTAGTTAATTGATGCAATTTATACATAGGCCAACATTTCACGTATACAGTCTTTAATTTCGTAGTATAATGGGCCCATAGCTCCATCAATGACTATGTCACCGGTATCTTCACCTTCCACACTGCTGTAGGTAACTTTTCTAATAGCTAGGCTATTGTTCACAACCAATGTACCTTCACTTTTGAATTCTGCATTCATATTGCGGCTAATGAGCTTCTTTTTGAGCTCAGGCAATCTAATATTCCCAATAGCTAATTTTGGACCATTATTATTGAGTAATTGGCCAGTAGTTGCGGCATGTGCATCTACGAGTGCTTGTTGTTGCTTTAAAAAGTCTTGATTGGAAATATGCTTCAAAGTGAATTGGGTCGATGAGTTCATATAGTCACTGATAGTCTTTTGCTTCTTATTAGGCAAATCTTGGTTATGTATTTCTAGCTCACCATACACCTGGGCAACTCTATAACTGCCATCAATATTTTGCCATTTCAAGTTATCAATAATACCATCATCTAGTTTGATTTCAAAGTTACTTAAACCGATACCAGTATCATCAGAGTCATCACCACCAATCTTGACTGGTGTATTGCATTGTACTGCGACAATTGCCAGTTTACCAGCATTGTTCTTACTTGTAACGAAATTCGAAATGCCTCCTCTTATAGTTGCCAATGATAAATATCTCGATGAGTTTGCTAATGACTTCTTGTTTTGCTCCTCTTGTTGCTGATCTTGTTGTTGGTCAAACATCTGCTTAACAGTCGCTAAACCATTCAATTCTTCGATTGTGTTTTGATTTACACTGAAATCGGGCAATAATAATAAATTGTATGGTTTTAACGATGAGACGATCAAACTTAACGAACGCATATCCACCAAACCAGATAAGTCGACAAATGACAATCCACACCTCATACGTAACTCTTGTGGTTTAGATGAAAATGAAGATGCCGCATTGAGCGGAACCCTCTTTCGAGGGCTGAATAACGTATCAAGGTTTTTCTGTAATAATTGGTTGTTGAGGAGTTCTTGCGGTGTAATTTTGTTTTGGTTATTGTTATCTTTATCCGAGTTCTTACCACGGCCTTTACCCTTATTATCGATATTACCCCACTTACGCTTCTCATTTTGTTCAAATTTCCGTTTACTTTCCATGATTAATTTGTTACTACTAGTGTCCTCTTGCTTTTGGAAATCTTTGATGTCGATTACTTCACCGTAATCATCGAATTTTTGTTTATGAGACCCAACTATATAAGGAAACATTGCTTGTCTAGGTTTCAATTTATGTGTAATCTTGAGGTCTAGTGGACGATTGGCTTCAAGAGTTTGCTTGACGTGATCTGTTATAAACGCTTCATGAGCTGAGAGTTCATCAACTTTAATAACAGCGGGCACATTTGTTGTTGTGGAAGCATCCGCATTCGCAGGAACTTCAGTATATTTTAATGCCGCAGCTTCATCATCAGATGAGACGACATCGTCCTCTTCATCCGACGAAGAATCATCGCCATTTATCGTATCTGCATTCAATAAATTTTGATTCTTTCTATCCCTTACCTTAGCAAGTAACTTTTGTTTTCTCTGTAAATTTATCTTTTCTTGAAAATCCGTAAGTTCTGCACCTATTAAAGGTTCTTCCCTATTCCAATTTTCCAAGCTAATTGCCTTTTCTAACGGAACAGCGACCCCATCTTCAACGGTACCTCCTTGCTTTTGCTTAGTGAGATTGTACCAATCATGATATAATTGGGAGTTAATAGAATTATCTAACCCGAAATGCGTTTTTTCCGTTAACACGATAGTTGTTTTCTCGTCTTGACATAGGTATTGTAATGCCTCTGATGACATATCACCGTTATTAAAATCAATACCGGAACAGAAGACAATTTTTGGACCACTTAATTGAACAAGCTCACTTGGGTCCAGTAATAAATCGACCTTAGAAGGATCGAATGGGAAATTGTTCTTATTCGAACTATTATTATTCACAGAGGAGGCTTCCTCCCATTCCTTGACAAGCTGTGATGACATCCATTCCAATAAATTTGAGGCGTAGCTTAGAACCTTAGTCCCGGAATATGATAAGAAATAGACAGGTATGGGTGCACTTTGTAAATGCTGGTCTATCAAATGTAATAATTCCAAAAACCTACCTGAAAGTGACGTAGGCAATAGTACTGCCCCACCATTAGCTAATGTTGCATCAACCAAATTAAGGAATTTTTCTGTCCGTTTTTTATGAGACATGGTAGACCCTAAATCGGTATTTGTAATTAATACAGTCGGTCTCATCAATTGTGATAATGGATTCCCACTCGAAGACGACAAAAAACTAGCACTATTCAAAAATGAATCCTTAGAATGGTTCCACGATGGCGCATATATGATTTTCTCTAGTCTTCTCGTTATCAACCAGAAAGTACCACCCAAAGTGTGTCCAGCGTTGTATGGAGTGATAACCAATCTATTATCAAATACACTCAATGTTTGAAAAAACTTCAACGGTATAATCTTATCAAACCATTCATCAACCTCATCAACTTCTAATATGCTATTATTCAATGGTCCCAAAACACCATTAGCCCTATAATATTCAACCGTAGAAACTCTTCCCAACTGATTTACCGGCAAAGTAGAATAAATAGGAATATTGGACATCAAATTAGGAAACTTTATACATAACAATACAAATCCACTTATAAATTCCGGTGTAGAATGAGATAAGAGTATTATGTCAACTTCCTTTAGGTATTGTTCCATGTATAAAATGTCTTCATGATTATTACCATTCCAGCTCGGGTCAGCCAAAATCTTTATATCATTATCAAAAGACAAGAGCGATGCCTTACATGAATAATCATCAGTGCTCGGTGTTATTATAGAAAACGTGAACATTCTGATAACTCATTGGTCGTATTAAATCTGTATTTACTTAAGTCTTTATTATCGAAATACTTATTAAATTTTACAATAATGTCGTCACTTTTCAAAATGCGACATTTGAAGATTTGGTCTATGCTAGTAGCAGTATGGGGTACTAATTAGATCAATAAAAGCTGATGGGATGAACGAAGTAGTCCTAGACGCCTTAGGGCAACAGTCACTTGAAATATTCACACAAATATGTTTTTGCTATTCGATGGGTGACGATGGTAAATCGAAAGCCGAAATTCTAGAGACATTGACAAAGGGTTTGGAAAGATTGACGGAAGGCTTTCCATGGGTTGCAGGACAAGTGATAAATGAGAGGGGAGAAGCCGAAGGTGAAACAGGAATATTTAAAATCAAGGGACTTGAGAGAATTCCTCGGCTAGTTGTCAAGGATGTAAGTGATCAAGGATCAATTCCTTCAATGGAAGAGTTGAGAAAGGCCAGCTTTCCTATTAGAATGTTGGATGAAAGTTTCGTTGCTCCTAGAAGTACCATTCCTGGAATTTTTAGTGAATCTGCCGATGTTCCAGTTTTTGTTTTGCAAGCCACATTTATCAAGAATGGGCTTATTTTGACTTTTTTAGGTCAACATCAAGTTATGGATGGAACTGGACAAGCGCATGTTATTTCTTTGCTTTCGAAGGCTTGCCGTGGAGAACAATTCACCAAAGAAGAATTAGAAACAGGGAATATGGATCGTGAAGATATAATTCCATTACTTACGGAAGAGGAAAAAGCCAACTTGGGTGATTTGCATCAAAAGCTCGCACATCAAATAATTCCAAATTCTTCTCTTTCATCCAACCCAGAACCACCTGAATGTACTTGGGCATGCTTCAATTTTCCTTCTTCTTCCCTCGGTAAATTGAAATCGCTTGCATCTAAAGACCTTCCTCCAAGTACAAGTTATATTACAACAGACGATGCACTTACAGCGTTTATTTGGCAATCAGTTTCCAGAGTCCGTGTTTCAAGATTATCTCCAAACAAAAAAACGACTCTCGCAAGAGCTGTAAATGTTCGACCTTATCTAAACATCCCTTCAACCTACCCGGGAATGATTCAGAATATGACTTACAACGAGTTGACAATTTCGCAATTAACGAATTGCCCACTTGGCATAATCGCATCGCAACTTCGATCTAAGTTTGACCCAAAAATATCCACCTTAAATCAAGATTCTCGTGCACTAGCTACGCTCGTCGACTCTGCAAGAGATAAATCAATAACATCGTTCACCGCAACATTAGACTTCTCTTCCGACGTAGCCTTGAGTTCTTGGATAAAACAAAATAGCTATTCTTTAGATTTTGGCATTGGCCTGTACAACCCTGAATCTGTTAGACGTCCCCAATTTACTCCAATTGAAAGTCTCATGTATCTACTCCCTAAAAACCCAAATGGTGATGTTGCACTAGCAATCTGTCTCCGGAATACCGACATGAATCTTTTAAAATCTGACGAACAATTCATTAAATACGCTACTCATATCTCGTAAGGTACATTTTTCAAGCAACGCTTGACATTTGAGAACAATCAATATACTCCTTTGCGATGCTTTGGTAACAAAAATAGGGTTTCAAGCTACAATAAAAAGCCGAAAGTTCGAAACAAATTTTATAGTATACAACTTAGATAAAAATACATGCAAATAAATTGAAGACACAATCTATAAGAAAAAAATAAATATAACGATATAGAAATGAAAGGGTAAATAGATAGACAAACGAAAACCATTCTTCAACGATCAAAATTAATACTTGTTCTTGTGTGGTATGAAAGTAAAGTCTCGGCCTGGGTTAATCCTGGAAGTTCATGGGTTGTTTGAACTCTATCCAAGGAATTTCGAGCGGTAGTATATTGACCTTCTTTCATCATTTGTAATCTTAATTGATTTAAATCAAGCTTGTTTATATTATTACTGGCTATAGTATTCTTTCTGGATTTTGAAACAGTAGCACGTCTTTTGATTGTCTTGAAAGTTCTCTTGAGAGTATTAGACTTTTCCACTGTGCTACCAGTTTCAAATGGATCTTCGTTTTTCTCTTCCTTAATGTTATTTCCAATTCTCTCTAAAACGGATGGATCACCATGCTTTAAGTCACTCAATATTCTATGTTTTTCAACATCTTCGAGATCAGTTGGATCATAAACTTCAGGGTAATCATCGTATTCACCCGCAAGAGCCTTTTCTCTGATAATATCAATGTCTCTTGGGCGGAAATTCCTCATTAAGAAATCAAATGTAAATCTTGGTAAGAGACAGAAAATAATACCGATAAAAATAGTACACCAACATGCTAACGTACCAAGAACTTGTGCACCCGCTTTGTAAAATTCCGCAGCATATACTCTGGAACTCCAAACACCAGTCCAGAAATATACAAGAAGGATAGAAATACTAACAATCAAGAGAGTTAACCAATCCCACCTATATTGCTGCAACAAAACATAGACATTACAGGCGGTAACTGAAATACAAGCAGCGACCACCCCTATCCAGAATCTATGATCTATTCCTAATCCTTGAGGATTCTGGAATGATTTATACATCAACAAGTATGGGAAGAAAAAGGAAATAACTGACTGATAAAGTCCATCAAACATATACCATGAGAATTTATACTGTGACCAATCAAGTCCCAAAATGCCAGATCTGTACAACTGAGGAACTAAAAGTGAAACAGTATCTGAAACGTCTTGGTCCAAAACAGCTAAAACAATAATTGGCAATGAAGTAAATGCCAAGTTATAAAACATCAAGTAGGTATACTCGTAAAGATAAGACCCATCAAAATCGTTATAAATACCGTACCAGAAACATGTTAATGTGAACACGACATTCTTGTAAAAGAAACAAGGAATCATCTCTGCCAACCTTTTGTAGGACCATCTGCCATGAACAAGTAATAATCTAGTCAAGTACTTAAACTGACCAATTGCGTAATCAGACGACATAACCGCCTGTCGACCTTCCTCACCAGCGATACCAATACCGATATTCGCAGCTTGGATCATAGCAACATCATTTGCACCATCTCCAATGGCTAATGTCATGACATTAAGTGAGGTCTTTACCATCTTGACAACACTAGCTTTTTGCGATGGGGAAACACGACAACAGATTACCGATTTACACTGTTTACCAAGTAGCATAAATTTGTTCTTCAAATTCTGAATTGACTCATTCTCATTTGATAAGTCACCAAAAATATGTGCTAATGCAGCACCATCAATTATAAGTGCAAAATTTGCAGTTGGAGATGAATGGTCGTGTTTAGCTTCAGACATGAGGGACTTAATGTCATCATTGAAATCTGTAGTTCCATTTAGCATATTAAAATTCTCTTGCAAGTATCTAGTGACCAAGTTATCAATGTACGCAATATTATCAGGATCGCTTTCATCAGGACGAACAACCAATAATTTCATATCATTTCCCAACAAGTTACACGAGAAGCCAATATTAATAGCGGTTTCAATTCTATCACCAGTTAAAACCCATAATTTGATACCTGCTTCTCTTAATATACCAATTGAATCCGGAACACCTTGCTGCAATCTGTCTTCAATAGCTGTACCACCTAAAAGTATTAAGTTTTGTTCTATCTCTTCATCCAACTCATCAATAATCTCTTCACGACTATCATCAATAGAAGAATACGCTTCCTTATATCTTGCTAACCAAGTTTGAAAATAGTTAGGATCTAATTCCTTCTGAGCAATACATAATGTTCTTAAACCTTCTTTGGCAAAATCTTCTAAGTGTAATGCTGTTCTAGTGATAACTTCTTCGTTGTTCAAATTATTGTCTAATCTGGAAAAAATAACATTATCAGCACCCTTAGATATTAATAGAATTCTATTATCAGGAGTCTTGATAATACAGGACATTCTTTTCCTAGCAGAGGTGAAGGGTATAACTTGTAACAATTCATATTCTCTAGGGTTTCCATAAATATTCAAAACCAACGACTTTCTTAGTCTTTCTTTGAATTCAATCCCAACATCTCTGGCAACTGCAACCAATGCAGCTTCATCAGGAGATTCCGCCTTGAAATCTCTCAAATTTGGATTATCTGAATTTTGTTCTGTTACGACCGTGTGGCATAGAGCCAAAGCATACATAAATTTTTCATTTGCTTCTTTTTGTTCTTTACCAGAGAGCAATTCTGGTGTAATAGTGTCTCTAACATAATCATTGGAAATAAATGTTAAAGCTTCTTCATTCAATTGGTCATTGTTACTGAATTTCATCAAGTTATCGATCATATCGGATTTATTTTCAGCTATAATATGTTTCCATTTTTCTTGTTCCTTTACGATATCGACCCCTTCTCTCTTATCTAAACCTTGCTTTGCTTCTGTGTAGGCATAACCATATGACTTTCCATTGATCGTGCACTTCTTGAATTCCATAACATTCTGGGTCAATGTACCAGTCTTATCACTGAAGATGTACTCAATTTGTCCTAAATCATCAGATATATTCCAAGATTTTGGAATACAAGGAAAGTCAAGTCTAGCATAATACATCTTTATATCTGAATAAATAAAAAAGGCTTGTAAAGTTTTGATAATTTCAACAGAAATGTATAATGAAATTGGAACCAAAGACTGGTAAATAATTAAAGCCACGAAGAACGCGAGAACACCATTAGCTGCTGCAGTTGGAGCATACGGTTTAAAATCAAAATATAATCTTGAGATATTTTGCTTATTATAGAATAAACCATTGATCAACCCTGAAACAAAACATAAAATAAATAAAACTAAGAAATTGATAATAACAGACAAATTCAATTGTCTTGAAATTAGAGACGATTTTGTTGGAGTAATACCTGAGTTCAACATAATTTTTGTTTCACTACCAGTGTAAACAACAACACCAATAACCCACTTTGTATTTCTCAAGGTGGATCCTCTCAACAAAACATTGTCATTATTAATCGCTTCTTTTTCATCGTCATTAATCAATTGTCCATTTTCGCCATAATTCTCATAATGAATTGTTCCTTTGAATGTGTATAAATGACTGTTTGGCGCATCACATTCGATCCAAAATCTGGTGTTACCCAAATCTTGAGAATGTTTAATGTTACCAGAACCACCACACTTTAACGAATTTTTAACCTTCAAATTAGTCTCACCATCCAAATTTTTAGTTTCGATATAGCAATTCCCTTCGATGTCTGAAGATGAGATAATAATCACATCAGCTGGTACTTCCTCGTTAGCTCTAATTCTAATAAAATCACCGATCGCGACATCCTTCCATCTACGATTCTTAAATACAGTATTAGTAGAATTATCGGCGAAAAGATGGGGATTAACTATCGAATCGGATAAGGGCTTGGAATGGACATTTCTTGCAACACGAGATTGCCCTGACTTTCTGGGCCTACTTGACGAGGGTCTATTCATCGAAGCTCTATTTGAAGCATACGAATATTCGGAATGCACAGTGGAAACTCTATGCAACGCATTAATTTCCTCTTCTCTCTCTTGCCTAACAAGATCAGCTTTATCAGATTTTTTTCCAAACACCATGATAGCAGCTCTCTTCAACACTTTGAAGAACTTATTAGTCTGTCTGGTGCAGGCCTTTTTAAATTTTCTCCACGGACCCACATACGTGGTCAATACATTGGTGTTATTCAACCCTTGCAATAAATGGATTGGCGAGTTATTCAACTCGGAGTCACTGCTCCCTCTTCTGTAATCTTCGATTGCATCCTTGATGGCAGTGATACACACAATGACAATCAAAGGCACCGCTGCCAAACCAGGGTTGGGAACACCAAAAATCTGGAACGCACCCAAGATAACCAATATCAAGAAATATGTATTGGCTACATTTGTAAATTGAAACAAGATATTTTTCGGCAAAAACGATAATGGGGTATATTTAGTGGTTCTGATCTTGTTTCTCGGATACATCAATAAAGGGTGTCCTGTTTTGGGGTCCCTCAACTCCTCAGGCAACTCGTGGTTCACGTAAATGTATCTGGGGGTATTTCTGTAAATTCTCGCCATGTATTCGGGCATGGGTGCCATTCCCTTGTTGTAGAAGTACGCTTGCAACTTCTCCTTGATTGTAGGTGCTGGCGTCGTTACAAGATCCGACACACGGTTCCTTGAATTCGTATTATTGTCCTTTGACATCGGTGCCTCCGATAAGGTGGATCCCGTCCCTCCTTCATTCTCGTGGACTATGCCATCATCGTGGGCATTTTTAGGCCACAGCGAGCTCTGTGACCCGCTATTCGATTCAAACGTATTCAATGCCAACGTAGACGGTGTCTGTGCGTTTTGATCCGTCATCGACTATTTTATATTTACACTTATTAATAGTACTCTCACTTATTAATCCTCTCACTCGTTACACTTTACTGGTAAAAGTCTCCTGGAAAGTGATTTTCTAGCAAAAAGACTAGCAACGTATCAAATTCTTGTGCCTTCAACTTCCTATATGTAAGCACCTATGATCCGTAGTTTCTACTCTCAATAGTCCTACAACCTATCTGTTTATCCGATGTTGATACTTTAAGGATGTATATATTTAATCGGAATAAATTTTGACCACTTCCCGCCTGGTTATATGCAGGCCATTTATTCCACCAAAACAACCGCTCTTGAAACATACATAAACATGCAATGGAAAAGGTATCTACGGCTTTCTGCGTCGTGTCATCTACATGACTGGGGATACCTACATACGCATAGTGGACTGCGCTCAGTGACTTACAAATCTGGACCAAAAGAATTGCAAGGGTGTCGCTGGGGCTAGATCTCTCTTCAGGGTGCGTTATTTAAAGAAGTTCCAATACTTGGTGCATCCGGATATAAAATACATTTAGACTCGGCCGGAACGGAGATGAAGAGTAGAGAAAAAGAAAGTAAAACATCCCTACATCCAATACACCCAAACATCATCTTTGATCCATACACCAGACAGATCGGGAGAATAGGCAGGGGTTACCCGTCACACGGAAAAAATGTTGTCGACTTTCACCACTGTGAGCCTGGTGAAAAGTTCAACGAGCGGACATAATTAGCTAGTTTTTATATTGAAAGCAGTATATCTAGTACAGAATAACAAAAAAAACTACAATGTCTATCGAAGAAATCCCACAAGGTGCTGACGTCTCCATCTTATCTAAGAACGAAAAGAAGGCCAGAGAATTGATCAAGAAATTGAACTTGAAGCAAATCAAGGGTATTACCAGAGTCACCTTTAAGCAAAGAGGTAACTTAATCTACGCTATTGACCAACCAGATGTTTTCAGATCTGCTGCTGGTACATACGTTGTTTTCGGTGAAGCCAAGGTTGATGACATGAACAAGAGAATTGCTGAAGCTCAACAACAACAAGCTCAACAAGAAGCTCTTGCTAAGGCTGCTGGTGAAACCGGTGAAGCTGGTGAAGCTGGTCAAGAAGACAAGTCACAAGAAGCCATTACTGCCGACTTGGAAAAGGCTTCTCTTAACGCTAACAAGATTGAAGAGGAAGAAGCTGATGATGGTGAAGTTGACGAATCCGGCTTAGATGCCAAGGACATCGACATTATTGTTGAACAAACTCAAGTTTCTAGATCTAAGGCTGTCAAGGCTTTAAGAGCTCACGACGGTGACATGGTAAACGCTATCATGGAATTGTCTTAGTTTAGGAGTATATTATAACGTTATAGTACACGAATTGAGCTTAAAATACAGAATTAAATTGTAGTATTAGGATATATGCGTATTTAGGAGTCTTGGAGCGGCGACTCGTTCGTCAGTCTATTAAATGACGAAGAATGGGTGTCTTGAGACTCGATAATAGGTTCGACGGTCAGATCGTCAGAAATCGGGTCTGGGGTTGGTCCGTCTATAACATCGTCGATCAGGGGCCTTTGCAATGATGGATCTACTGCAAGCGGGGTAAGTTCGTTCGACTTGAGTTCTTCGGTTTCAATGGGCGTGGTTATTTCTTCGGTGTCAGTTTCACCGTTCAAAAATCCGCAATTAGGACAGATATACGATACTTTGAATGGATTGGCGCTTCCTGGAGGCGCTAGCCCGTTGTGAGTCAAACATTGT
Source organism: Debaryomyces sp. S3305 (assembly GCA_024586305.1). Classification (NCBI taxonomy): domain Eukaryota; kingdom Fungi; phylum Ascomycota; class Pichiomycetes; order Serinales; family Debaryomycetaceae; genus Debaryomyces; species Debaryomyces sp. S3305. The sequence continues at coordinate 96,875 of JAMYHY010000031.1, forward strand.
TTGCAGATCAATGCATACCTATTCTCAATGGCCTCATTATTATCCGATCCAACAATAAAATCTAACACCCTGTCTTGAAACGTTCTGGGTTTTTGCACCGGAGGATTTTCCAGGAGGCTCTGCAATCTCTTTATAATCTGTTGCTGTTGCTGCTGTTGTTGGGCATTTGGCGGGTTAACTTGGCCTGATACACTCTGCTGTTTCTTGGTGCTCGCCTTGTTACGTGTCTCGTCCTTCGATATCTTTTTCTCGTCTTGGTTTCCATATTTGTTCAACAACTCGTTTGTGGTGTTGAAATTGGTGATTTTCTTTAATTCCTCGATCTTGAGCGAATGCTTCTTTTTCAACGTTTGAAGGTGTTTCTCCCGTCTCCTAATCGAAAGCCTGAATATGCTATTGATCAAATACACTATCAAGTACCCCATGACTGGAAATCCCACTAATACCATAAGTTGATCATTGGACTGGTTTTTAATGAAATTGATGATCCTATATCTTGCAATTGGCGACCTTGGAGCCTTCTGATATATATAAACAAGAATTAATGCATATGTTGTTAAGAAAATTTTGCTTAAGGAGAATACCCACCGTTTTGATTTGCCTTTCAAATTATAGATTTGCTGTTGTGCATCAGAGATCTGCTTGGTCAATTGGGTTAACTCTTTCTCGAAAGTATCAGGATCGAATCCCTTCAGCTTGAATATTCCGAAGACTCCCATTGTTAGATTAGATCTTTTGTTCTATCTAGTATATATACCCTGTGTTTTGCATGTATTGTTTGTAAGATAATCGAATTTTAGCGATGACGATTGCTTTCACGTGGAAAAATTGACTTACAAAATGTTTGTATATCAAATCGATTGACGAAGTCTTCGGATAGACTATTGAAGCATTTGGACATATAATGACATATACGGTGGGGGATAGAAGAATAAATATCGATAGTGATGAATTAGATAGTTCAGAAAGGGACTTGATACTATCACACCTGAAATTATTCAAGTATTGTCTAAATAATGCCTCATATAAGTTTTTGATAAGCCTGAAGAAAATAGTACATTTATATAGTGATATCATTACGATATACAGCACTTTGTTAAGAAAAGTACCCAACTACGATGATATCACACTTATGACTAATAGGACTCGGTTGAACTTGTTAAAATTAGAAGATGACTTCAATAAGCTCCTTGGAGACAAATGCCAAGGAGACCACACGAAGAAGGGTCAATGGGAAGACAAGAACTACGAGGTAGAGGTCAAACTGATCTGTTTGCTATGTGTTGAGTCGTTGAACGAAATTTTTGAGTTGATAGTTAAGAATTTAAACTGCATCGACGTTTTTTTCAACAGCTTCGATAATTTGAAAAAGCTTTTAATACCGTTTTTGTCGAGCCAGACAATGTCTATACAAAAACTGATGATCAAGGCGTTGTATTTATTCAAGTTGACCACCATAACAGACGAAGTGAGCTCGATAAAAGAACTTACACCCACTATCATCAAGCAATTACGCAAAATCGAGAAAATCACTGGGGGAATTGAACGAGAGCTGATCATTCTTGACACCGCATTTGTAACGTTCGATCCGTCGTTACAGCAATATACTAGCATCTTACTCGGAAAGGCCATTTTGAAGAGGGACATCGCTGACGCAGACTGTCAGATTATAAAGCGCAGAGAAGTCTGTTTCCAGGCCGCAGAGCATGTGGTCAGCATTCCCTTAACCGAAGACCAGTCGACCAATCTCTCCATGAAGCATTTGGTTAAATACATAGTCTACATCTGTATTTTATTGGCCCTTATTCTGAGTTTGGTACTTTACAGGATCATCAAGGTCATGGTAGGATGAGTGGAAACCAATACACGCAGTAATCAATGTATCAACAAAGACGACAATACCTCATCATATAATTACACACCACACATCCTTCATACCTTGCTAAATAGTGTCATATAGTAAATATCATCAAATAAACTGTTGTATCATTGACCGTATAGAGAGTGCTGATAGTATGTAATGTTATTACACAAAACCTTTTATATCTGAAAGTTCCATCATCACCAAATAAATGAAAACATACACCAAGAGTAGGTATATTATAAGAAAATATTTAAATAACGATAGCCGTCGTTAAGAGGATACTTGAACTGGACAACTTATATTGAGCTATTATACATTCATTGATATATGATCATAATTTGTGTTTGATTATAAGTGATTATTAAGTTTGTCGATTAGAAAACGTTAAGTAATATACAATGGCTGATAATACACAAATTTACTCGGCGACGTATTCGAATGTGCCAGTTTTCGAGTTTGTGACTCTGGAAGGTCCCATAATGAGAAGGAAACTGGATTCATGGATAAATGCTACGCATATCTTGAAAATTGCCAAATTTCCTAAGGCCAAAAGGACGAGGATATTGGAAAAGGATGTACAGACGGGAACACACGAAAAGGTGCAAGGGGGTTATGGGAAGTATCAAGGGACGTATGTTCCATTGGATTTGGGGGCTGACATAGCTAAGAATTTTGGGGTGTTTGATACCTTGAGACCCATTTTTGAGTTTACTTATGTAGAAGGAAAGTCCGAAACTCCTCCACCAGCACCAAAGCACAGCCATGCATCTGCCTCGAATGTAGCCAAGAGACAGTTGAGTGTGAATAATTCTTCTGGGGATGCTAATAGTCTGAATAAGGGTACACACGCAAGAAAAACAAAGAGTATGACTTCATTGTCAGGAGAGCCACCAAAAAAAAGAGGCAGACCTAAACGAGTCCCTATGCAAAATAACATAGAGCCAAGCTTACAACATACGGATACAACCCCAATAACTACTATTCCAGATTCAGGCCCAAGTATTGGAACGTTCAATAATAAAAAGTCGTTGGGCCATCCCACCTTAACCAGACAGGACACTGAACAAGATGCATTGCAAATAATGGCTAGTAATATGAGCGCCAACCAAGAAGACCTCGAATTAGCAGACAAGAGTAGTGATGAAGATATGGGCAACAGAACACCAATTGATACCCAGGATGAAAGCATACACCATGATGAGAATGACGAATTAATGACCGGAAGAGAATTATTTGGCACACCTAGAAATTCGTTTGAAAGAATTGTGCAATCCCACAATCAAATTCATAACCACCTCAATGGTTCCATTCATGACCCCTATGGGTTACTGCAGTATCACCATCATGCTAGTCATACTCACTCAATGAAAGACGATTCAATTTATGCAGATTACTTTACAAATTTATTGAATTACTTTTTGGAAGACGGAAATAATAAGGTACGTTCCACTCAAGAAAGCAATATACCAGACAAAATTTTAAATCCTCCCCAACCATTGTCTAAAATAAATATAACTCAACCAGTCGATAATGAAGGGAATACCATTTTCCATTGGGCATGCTCAATGGCAAGCAATGGAATGATTGAATTTTTGTTAGCAACCTTTGAAAGCTTCTTAAATCCCGATTTAAAGAATAATAGAGGAGAAACACCATTAATGTTTTTGGTGAAATTCAGTAATTCCTACCAATTGAAAAATTTTCCTACATTGTTGGACCTACTCTTTGACTCCATACTATCGATTGATAACTATGGTCGGACTGTTTTGCATCATATTGCCCTTGCTGCAAACAACCTCACGAGCGAAGGTTCGATTAATGCAAATACTGATATTCACTCTTTCAAGAAGAATAAGGAGAGATTTGCCAGATACTATATGGAATGCTTATTTGCAAAGATAATCGAATTTCAGGAAATTCGGGACCTGCAAGAAATAGAAAATAAAAAACTTTCACGTGGTGACAAAAAGGAACTAATTGCTAAGTTTATCAACCATCAAGATATTGATGGCAACACGGCATTCCATATAGTCGCTTACAACTTGAATAAAAAATGCATTAAAGTATTCATAAGCTATCATAAATATATCAATTTCCATTTAAAGAATTTGGTGTCTTACACGGTGGAAGAGTATTTGGCATCACATAATCACGTATTGAGGTTGGATACCAACAATGACGAGTCTAAGGAAATTCAAGATATCCAGGAAGAGGCATACAAATATTTGAATCCCCAGTTTCAGGGTAATAATTTAACAATAAGAAATAACAGCACCCAAAGTTTTGAGTCTCAGATGTATTTCTCAAAAATGGCGGTTAACTTGCAGAATACCACTGCTAATTTAATAACAGAGAAATTAACCGAATTGGCATACATTGTTGATAAGGAATTATCAGAGAAGGATGAAAAGCTATTAATGTACTTCAAATTATTAAAAGCTATAGGTCACGAAAAGCTATTGTCACAGAGGGCTGTATTACAGTTTTTTAAACTCGAATATTTGATTGACGATATTATGGCTGATTACAATCAAAAAGATAGCGAAAATCTCATGATTGATACTGAAAGGGATAAAATTATACAGGACGAAATTAATCGATTGATTAGTGACTTAAGTTTCCAATTCTTGCAGAGAAAGGACCAGCTAGACCAGGTATTTACGAAGTACAAAGCAATTTCTAGTGCAGTGCAAAACACAAAGGTAGCCGAACTAGCATCCAATTTTTCGCAGCATGAATCGAACTCGTCGCCCTCCCCCCAAGAAGAAACCCAATCGGAACAAGTCCGGTTGTCAATCGAACTACAAACGCAAATCGTCAAGTACAAGCAAATTCTTCAAAAACTCCATCAACAGCATTTGCAAGTGCCTCTTTCGTCTCACGACGACAAGGCGGATATTAAGGAAAACAAAGAAAACATCAAAGAGGAGTCCCAAACCAACGACACCCCGGAGTCTGCGCCTCACTCCATCATCGCCAAATACCCCAAGGACGACAAACTCCACAAATACTGTAAATTAATAGCTTTATGCTGCGGCATGAATTTCAACGACGTGGAAAACTCCATCGACTTGATCGAACAGTCGTTATCCAAGTCGACCCCAAACATGCAATAATCTTACTTTATAACTGTATTAATATAACTGTACCTATAATTCACATAATATTTCATTACTATTCGTCTTAGTTGTAATATTGTATTTTTGTTAATTCTGCTCTCTCCTACGGAGTTATAATTGTCTATATAATCACTTGTTACTACTGTCCTTTCAACTGGATCTCAATTGGTGATCTAGCACCCGTACTACAGCCTATCATGGAGTGCCTGATGCACCTCGTATTGCGCACAGCATATAACTGTCTCTCACATGTCCATCACCATTTTTAAAGTTCCGTAAACATCCCTCTCAACGGTGCTTTTTCCGTTTCGTCCCCTGTGCCTTACAGGCCAATAATTGCGCTCAATCCTTGAGTCTTGACGCGCATCGCTTATAACTATTGCTTACAATGGCTTATTCTAAGGCCGTTTGAGCCTATCAGAAAGTTGCGCGAGGCGTGGCTAAAATTTTTGCATAATGGCTGATTCCATACATATTTGACTTAATTTATTAATTCAAATATAGATTAGTTGATAAAAGACTTTGAAGACAGAAAAATAGTGGAATAACGCGTTCATAGTATTCAAGATGTATTATGGACGGAGGTATTTAAGGCTTGCATTAGCGGCGTCGGTAGCATCGATTATTTTATTAGTGATATTTGTACTGGCGTCCAGGAAATATAGTTTTGATGCTTTTGGGGACTATGGTTCAAGCCAGCTGGTTAACCCTACATTCAATTCGAAAACCAAAGGAAGTTCATTCTTAAGTAAAATAAGCTCATTGTATTCAAAAGATGGTGATAAGCAGATGTTGATAGACAAATTTCCCCTTGATGCTTCGTTGACAGACAACGCGTTATATACAAAGATAAAAATGAAAGCATACAGTGATCCTGCGCCATATTTGTTGGGCAAGCCGACTGACTTTGAGATCACAGAGGAGGATATGTGCAAGCGATTGGAATTCGAATCTGAGTTCGAAGTTAGCAAACAATCGTATCTTCATGCAGATTACGAAAAGGTCCAAAATTCGCTAAAAGCAAGCCCGGAGTACAGCAAGTTGATCGAACAGGCCAATGAGCAGTTCAAGCCTACCATTCCGGCTGAACACCGGTGGTTTAGATTTGGAGGTGCTTCGGTGTGGTTACCACAATACGAACTTCATTACATGGTCAGCAGAATTCTCTACACTCCATCAGGTATACCGAATAAGTCGTTTGTGAGTTTCCTTTATATTCAATTGTTCGATAAAAACTGGGTAGAAATGGACGAGACCACCTTGACCGTCCCTTATGAGAAGAAAATTATGAAGAGTATGACCAACTCCGATGGCTCAGTTACGGAAGCGCTTCTTGAAACGAAATTGGGATCCAGAGAAATCACGTATCCAAGCTTATTACCGATCTCCTTTGATGTTCAAATGCAGGTACCAAGTGGAAAGTACTACTTTGGACCTGAAGATCCTAGAATTCTATTGAGGAAGAATTCTTTAGGGTTCGATGAGCCATTAATCGTGTTCAACATGAAAAACAACGAGTTAGTTAAACGTCTTATGTACTTGTATCTTCCATTTTCGAACCACTTACAATACTTAAAGAAGAGATCTGAACCATATGCTTATGTCGAGAAAAATTGGACACCTTTTATCAGTAAAGCATCCCCCGAAAAGATTAACTTCATTTACTCCATCGATCCATTAGAAGTTCTCACGTGTGACGTTGAAACCGCCACTTGTGATTTCTTGCAGAAGGCACTGAAGGAAGACTTCGACTACGTTGGGCCTTTGAGAGGGGGTACTCAACTAGTTCATTTACCGTTCGACGACCTCATGCCAAACCACATTTTAGATAAATTTAGGTTGCCTAAGAACCGAAGAATTTATATAGGTTGGGCTAGAGCGCATCTCAACAAATGTGGCTGTGGTGAGTCGATGTACAGGCCTAACTTGATTATCTTGGTTGAAGATTTCAACCCCGAAGAAAACAGGTTCTTCTACAAATTAAGTGATATTTCTGAATACGTTGACTTTAATACGCATGTGCCTCCTTGGACCACGCCCAAGTTGGACGATAATGGAAATTTGATCGAAGACGCCACTGTAAATGATTGTGATGGTAGAAACGTCCTCATTCCAAATTCGATCGCGTACTGGGAAATAGAATCCGTTATAAAGGATACCACGCTGTACCTGCGTAAGTTCTTTGAAAGAATACCTACTGATGAGGAAGTCATTGATTCTCGTGCTCACAAAGTTACCAAGTACACCCCAAGAGACTCTGCAGGTGTACATCTTTCATTCAACGATTACATGGGTGTCACTTTGTCTGCTGCAGATAGCGATGTCAGTATTGTTCATATCAGAGGTTTGCTAAATTACATATTGCAATTGCCCTCTTTGTTCGATGAGTCTACGATGGTTTTAGGCATTTCAAAATTCCAACCTAGAGGTCATGATATGAATAATAGATGTGCTATGTCTGCCAGTAGAAGATACTGTATTAATTATGCAGAAAGCCATGGAGGTGTAACTAACTACTAGTTTACCCCCCATATTTGCCAGTTCGACTACAGCCATGCCATTAAATTTAATAACTGTAACTATATATATTGCTAGCACATTCAAGTCCAGTGTGCTATTGCTATAGTGTCTTGACTTTGTACTGAGTTTTTCACCATAGGGTTGCAAGCTACATACGAATCATAATATATTAGGTCCACATCCTTATCCATACGATTCATCCATATTATATATATATATATATATATTCATTTATTAATCTTATTCATTATTAGCGTAATATCTTCTTGTTCATTGCTGAAAAATCAATATTAGTACCGTACGGCGCAATCAATTTTTCGCGTTACCTTCAATAACCGAGATTGAATCTTATTACTATGAGAATAAAGCTGCAAAAAAAAAAGTCGGTAATTGAAAAATTTCATAGGCTTACATATATAAATAAGAAACTATTCACTGTAAATGGTTTTGTTTATAAGAAAATAACATATATAATCATTCAATAGGTATGACAGATACGTCTAGTATAAAGGATGAGTTAAATAGGCAACTGTGGAATGAATTGTCAGCATCTTCATCCAGTAGAACCGAAACACCTATTGCATTTACCGGTTATAATGACTCTAATATTGAGGGTAAAAAAGAGTCTAGGAGAGAATCAGTTTCTTCTGTTAGTAGATCTTTAGATATGGTAAGACGTAGTTTTACTGGACAGTCGATAACAACCATGGGATCGGCTAATTATTCGACGCGGGAGATCTTTGGGGAAATGGACAGCGATGAGATCGACTTGCAAAGATGCCAGACCAAAAAATCTATTTTGGACGAGTTGGTCCATAGAACACAGGAGTTAGAGGAAAACTATAACGGATCAGCCCATTACGAGAAAAGAGATGATTTGGAAAGCCAATATGAGGAATTGCCCGAGATGGCAGTGCCTGTAGAAAACAACGGGGACGAATTTCAGGACATAGACCCCGAGTTGATTACGTGGAACGGGCATGACGACCCAGAAGATCCTAGGAACTGGAGTCTTGGGGTCAAGATGTACCTTGTTGCATTTGTGTCTATTTATACCTTGGTGTCGCCGATGTCATCTTCGATGCCATCGCCTGCAATCGACACTATTTCCGAAGAGTTTGGAATTACCTCATCGGTTGTTGCATCAATGATTATATCAATTCAGATTCTTGCATGGGCAGTGGGGCCATTGCTTATAGCACCATTGAGCGAAAATGATAATTTTGGCAGAAAAATAGTACTTGACGTTTCGATTTGGATGTCTTTTTTCTTCAACATAGGTTGTGCCTTTTCAAAAACCACGACCCAAATGATGGTGTGTAGGTTTGTTGGAGGATTGTTTGGTTCGTCACCCATTAATATCGGAGCCGGAGTCATATCTGACTTATTCGATGCCAAATCCAGAAACTTTGCGCTTGCTGGCTTCTCGCTTGCACCGTTGTTAGGGCCCGTTATTGCGCCAGTTATCGCTGGGTTCATCAGTGACCACATGCAATGGAGGTGGATCTTTTATGTCTTGAGCATATTTAATGGGGCAGTTGCCATCCTGGGTACTCTATTTTATAAAGAAACCTATGCGCCAGCTTTATTAAAACGGAAAGCTAAGCAGTTGCGAAAGCAAACGGGCAATCAAAATTTACATACTATCTACGAAATTACCAACGGAGAAACTTTCTGGGGTAAGATGTATGTTACAATGTCAAGACCATTGAAGTTGTTACTTACTCACCCAATGATTATGGGGTTGGGTTCGTTCATGGCATTCACTTACGGTTTTATGTATCTCATGATTGTCACATATCCAACCATTTACGGAGACAGTTATGGCTTTAGCAAGAGCATTACAGGATTAATGTATATTCCAATGGGTATCGGCTTTGTCTTGGGGGTTATGTTTTGGACAGTTATGATAGACAAGGTTTATCGACATCTTACCAAAAAGAATGGCGGTGTTCCCAAACCCGAATTCAAATTGCCATGCCTTTGCACCTCCGGTATTGGTATTGCGATTGGTTTGTTTTGGTACGGCTGGTCGGTCCAAAAAAAATTGCATTGGATTATGCCTTCGATAGGTTCAGCCATATTTGCCTTCTCATTTATTGCAGTTTTCCAAACGATACAGAATTATCTTATTGACATGAATAGTTTCACCGCCGCCTCATCTGTTGCTGCTGCTGCAGTATTTAGGTCAATTCTTGGTTTCATCATGCCATTGGTCGCTCAGCCTATGTATAAGAAACTAACCTATGGATGGGGTAATACTATGTTTGGTTTCATTGCTTTATTGCTTGGAATACCTTTCCCGATTTTCTGTTATATGTATGGTGAAAAGCTTAGAAACTGGGCCAACAAAAGATTCCAATTACAACAACTTAAGAGAGACCAAAAGAACTTAGAAAAATTAAGAAAACAAATTTAATAACGCTCATGAATAGACTATATAAACTAGACTAGATAAACATAGATTAGCATAATAAGTATTATCTTAGAAATACTAGAAACACTATATTACACAAATCGTGCGATTTCGAAATATCAATTCTGATATACAAGAATTACGTCAAAGAAGTGTAACCACAATATCGTAGCATTATAGTAGTAATGGAACAAATACAACTGTTAACAGTAAAGACGTTAGAGCCATTTCCTTTACCGAAATATTTGGAGTCGTTGCCGGTATCAACCATCGAGCAATTTGCTCAACTGCACAAGTTAGTTCTGGGATATATCAAGCAATTGCCAGCGTACCAAAAGTTAAATGAAACAGTACTAGAGACATTGAACTGGCAAATAACCAAGTTAAACGAAATTACTAGCATATTGAAGACATATAATGGTACTAGTACACTAATAAAAGAGAAAATGGCAAAATTAAACTCGCTATACAGCGAATTTATTAACTTGGAAACGTACCAATATCAATTGTTATCGTCAAACTTCAATCAGGAATTTTTAAAAAATAAATTTCACAAGGTAATAGTTGAAAATGACCAAGAATCGAAGGAATTAGTGAAAGAATTTAAAAGAAGCAGTTCTGACGATTTTGAAAACCTGTTTAATAACTTGATCAAAGATTTTAGGTCAAGTCGGAAGACATACCATTTGCGAAAAGAAAAGCTAAATAGGTGGAATGAAGAGAGAGTTAGTGGCTTCATATGATGATCTCAAAATGGATGTGACAATACAGAAGCTTTTTGCAGGTTGTCCAAAGGTGAATGAATTGTTTGTGAATTGTCGTATTCATTTCATATTGCTTTATTGTACGTAACATGGTGAATTATCTTATTTGCATTTATCTCTTAAATATGAAGGTAGACACTGAGGAAAACTTCAATATCTACAATTACATATACTTTTTAATGATGTCTATTGAGAAAAACATATAGAAATTCATAGTTAAGGCTTAATTTTCAAGCCATTGCTTCGGTGGGGAGGAAATCCCTACCTTAAGCAGAATTCTTAACTTTTAACAGAATACATCCTTCTGGGGCCTCTTGTGCGAGGAAATTCATTAATGCATAACTTTCTTTTGAGTATTGATAAGGGTCATTCACATTCTTACATGCGAAGAAACCGTCAGTAGTACCATTAACCTTTAAGTAGTTATCTTCAAACTCAACCTTATATGGCTCGAGAACACCAATCATAGCAAAATTACTGTATACTGAGAAAGAGTATGTGATTTCATCACTAACATCAAAGTACAATTTTTGGCTAGAAGAATCGTACTTCAAATCCTGGGAGCCTTGACCCAAGAAGAAGTAATTCAATCCAGCACCTTCATGCATACTTGATAAACCATTCCCGTTGATTTCCTTATTATCCGACTCGATAGTTAATTTAACATCCCTAACAGTATTTTTAACTGGAGAAGCTTGGGTTAAAGTAGCTAAAGCGGCAATACAGATGGTAGAAAATTTCATTTTGTTAATTTGATAGTGTTTTGTATTCTTAAACTAATGCTTGAATAATAATGCCGGATGAGAATTTACTATTCTTGAAAGATTTCGCAGCTATTTATACTGTCCATTCTACCCTGGTTTATTATGCCTTGTCTAATTATAGAATATCTACAACGGTAAAGGGGCTGCAATTCGTTTGTTTTGTTACTTTAAGGTGATGCTATTCTTCCTTGTTAACTAACTTCCTGCGCTACTATTGTATTTCTTGCATCAGCGTACCTACGCTATCATTACAGAACACATGCCAGGGGAACCAACTGAGGGCCCATCAGTTACCCCAGCACTTACTAAAGACGTCACAACGCATATGTTTACATATTTTGCTACCTCTATTATTAATACATATTTATGGTCACAATAGATCTATTTTTGGTCGCAGTTCCAAGGTCATCGACCCATTTGCGGCACCGGTCAACAACGGATACCCTCCATTCACAGGATTCACCCATGCTTTACCGTGTACCAGAGGAACGAGTCTTACACGGCATGCTATTTTTGAATGCCATGATGACAAGTCGAACCCCTTAGAGTAAATAAAAAAATTTGTCATTTTAAAAACCCTCCAAAAAGCAATGAAATTTCTGGTACATAATTGCCCTGATGTTACTTGAATTCTTAATGTAAACATGTACTAGCAACAGAGTAGCGTGATTCTTTACTAATACACAAGTTAAGAGTCTATATACAGTAAATCGTAACGGTACTTCTAACATCATTCTATTGATTAACTAGCCGAAAATATAAAACGAAAGCCATATTCTTATTATTATTAAAACATTCGTATGATAAACATATGTAGGGATATTCGTAAGACCGTGCTATATACTTTCAATATATCTATCATATGAGAGGTTGACACGATCTTAGGACCGAATTTCCCATGTAAACCATTTTCGGAGTTTGGCTTACCGAATAGCCATTTTTGTCCCCAATGAGTCCGAACGAGCAAGATATGTCAATGAAAATTGTATAAATATTTTACTAGTATTGCAATTGGCAAAGATTTAACAGAAACCGTATCAATGTTTAGCAGAATCGGTTCTAGAAGACTCTTGTCTACTAATAGTAGGCTTTTGAATACTATCAAAACTGTGGAAGTGCAAGGAGGATCCGCTGTTCCTCCTCCTCCTAAGAAGCGTAGATCCATCTGGAAGACTACCAAAAGATTTACACTTTTTTCGGTCCTTGCTGCTGTCGGAACGCTTTCATATAAGATCTACAGTGAATCACACCCAGGTGAACAACAAAAGCAAGTTCCATACTTCGAGAGCGGCCAAAAGAAGAAGACGCTTGTTATCTTAGGATCTGGATGGGGCTCGATTTCGTTATTAAAGAATTTGGATACTACATTGTACAATGTTGTTGTTGTTTCTCCTAGAAACTATTTTCTTTTCACCCCATTATTACCTTCGTGTCCAACGGGTACCGTCGAATTGAGATCTATTATTGAGCCAGTGAGAGCTATTACGAGACAATCACCAGGTGAGGTTCTTTATTTGGAAGCTGAGGCCACCGATATTGATCCTGTTAACAACAAGCTTACCATTAAGCAATCTACTACTGTTCACTCTGGTCATTCTGGTAAGGATACCAGTTCTTCGAAGTCGACGGTATCTGAATACACTGGGATTGAGGAAATTACAACTTCCCTTAATTATGATTATTTAGTTGTTGGTGTTGGTGCTCAGCCTTCTACCTTCGGTATTCCTGGTGTTGCAGAACACTCTACTTTCTTGAAAGAAGTGAGTGATTCTATGAGTATTAGAAAGAGATTGATGGATGTTATTGAAGCGGCAAATATCTTACCAAAAGGTGATGAAGATAGAAAGAGATTATTATCTATCGTTGTCTGTGGTGGTGGTCCAACAGGTGTTGAGGTTGCGGGTGAATTACAAGATTATATTGACCAAGATTTGAAAAAATGGATGCCAGAAGTTGCTTCTGAATTGAAGGTTATTTTAGTCGAAGCGTTACCAAATGTCTTAAATATGTTTAACAAAAAGTTAGTGGACTACACCAAACAAGTTTTCCAAGATACAAACATTGACTTAAAAACTAACACTATGGTTAAGAAGGTTAGCGACAAGCATGTTACATGTCTGGTAAAGGATCCAAAGGATGGATCTACTGAAATTCAAGAGATTCCTTATGGTATGTTGATTTGGGCTACTGGTAATGCTCCTAGAGCAATTACCCATAACTTGACATCTAAGATTGATGAGCAAAGAAACGCTAGAAGAGGTTTATTGGTGGACGAAAGATTATTGGTTGATGGAACTGATAATATTTACGCCTTAGGTGATTGTACATTTACCAAGTATGCCCCAACTGCCCAAGTTGCCTTCCAAGAGGGTACTTTCTTAGCTAAGCATTTTGAAAAGATCCATGAACTTGAAACAATTAAATTCACTATGCAAAACCCTACTGCAACTGACAATATTGAGAGATTGAAGAAGAAATTTTCCATTTTGCAAGAAAAATTACCTGTTTTTGAATATGTTAACCAAGGTGCTTTAGCTTATATTGGTTCTGAAAAGGCTGTTGCTGATTTAGTCTGGGGTGACTGGTCTAATGTCACTACTGGTGGTACTTTGACTTTCTTGTTCTGGAGATCTGCATATGTCTACATGTGTCTTTCTGTTAAGAACCAAGTTTTAGTCTGTTTAGATTGGGTCAAAGTTTCGATTTTCGGGAGAGACTGCTCTAAAGAATAATCTATTTAAATAATAATTATTAAATATAGATTCTTTGTATGTTTTAGATTGAATGTAATTATATAGTTAATATCTGAAGAGTGTAATTTTACAGGTAGGAGCTATAAATATGTTTATATGTTTTTTAGAAATTAATTAATTGCCTGCGTAGCGTAATGGTTAACGCGTTTGACTTCTAATCAAAAGATTGCGGGTTCGACTCCCGCCGTGGGTTCTTTTTTTTGTTGCTCTACGAATTGCCCCAAAAAAAAACGACGTTATGATCATAAATATATAAAGAAGTGAGCTTAAAAGTAGAAATCTGAATCATTATCATTGAAATCAAGTTTTTCATCATTATCAAAGTCATCGGACATGAACTTTTCCTTAGGGTACTTCTCGGTAGGGTATCCTGGTGCTTTTTCGTTAGGGAACCTCTGACTTGTAAGATTATTATACGGATGAGCACCTGCATTCTGGCTCCTTTGGTTTTCGAAATGAAATGCATTATGACTGGGTTTTTCTTCATTATAGTATTCTGCTTCGCCAGTGGAGGAAGTGATCTCGTCAGATTCGTTATCTGAAGGATAGTATGTCTGTTCAGCTGTAATAATAGCCCTGATTTTGGCTGGTAATACATCTGGTCTGTAGAATCTTAAGTCAACTCTACCGATAAGATATAGTAAATTAACTAGAACTTCCAAAACCCCCCAGCAAATATACGCCGCAATTGGATTACATGCTGGACCTGCATCTCTATTGTATCTTGCCTGAAATACAGCGACAGCTCTGACAATAGCACCCAGGAAGATAGCCAAGGTGGTGAAGAAGACAATAGCCAAAGACTTGTTATGAGCTAAAGTACCTCTCTGGTTAGTTAAACCTTCGACCATTTTATAATGATGATGGGTCGAAGCAATAACTCGTATGGCATAACGGTGATTGTGGTTTCTCTTCATAAACGATTCTTCAGCTTCTTGGGCTGCATGTGGACGGACAAAATAGAAAGGATGGAACGATTCTATCCACCATGGTTGGTATGTGTATAAGTTTTCATCCTTCGTGGTTGGCTTGAAGAAATACGACAAGGCAATCAAACTGACCGCTGTTAATGAATACAATATAATCAAAATGGCACTCACTTTGACCACATTCTTGTAGCTCTCGTACGCATGTTCAGACAATAAGTATGTATATGGTACGGCTGATGCCACGATTGTCATAGCAATAACAGCTGCAACAACAGAATAAAGCAAGTACATAGTATAGTTAAACAATCTTCTGGACCCACCAACTGGATGTCTCCACGTAAATAATCTTTGGGCCAATATCAAATTGACTGCAACCAAGATGATCGACGACAAAATCAAGAGTACCTCGTCCGCAATACCTAGCTTCACCATAGTAATATCTTTGGACCAAACTACTCTAAGGGCCCACCCTATTACCTTCAATATACAATAGAATGACCATATTAATGACAAGTAGAAATAATGTCCTCTGGAGAAGTTTATGAAGAATAATACCAAATGCGCAATACCGATGACTGCGAAAACTGCTAAGAACACAGCACTAGGAGCTATATCGCTTTTGTCAGGATATGAACCAAATAAGTTGTTTTGCAATCCCATAGTATAGTCAATCATTACAGGAGGAATATTACTGCCTAGTAAATTTCTTGCCTGAGTAACTAAAACATCAATTCCAGTACCATCTGCGGCACCGTTATTAGTGGCCCTCAATAAATGTAACAAGCCCCCCACAGCCGAATTATCATCAGTTCCACTCATTTCCTCCTGCTGCTATATGATATCAACATCCATATATACCACTATTCTATAATATATATATATATATATATATTTGATGGTGTGTGACCCCGCTCATGATTGGGAGATAAAATGTCCTGAATAGGCATGAAATCTTTTATTGTCAATTTTAGTGAGCATATGATTTAAGAACCATCGAAACTACCCTAAATGAAATATCTTGCCATAATTGTACAAAATAGGAATAAACAGGATATGCAGCATAAAAAATATAATTGTTAAGAATATAGGAAATAATATGATATTAAGAAGGACACTCGAAGGTATGGAGTAGAGCGGAGAATTAGAAGTATATATATATATATAAAGGAGATAAATATATAGGTATGGAGGTATAAACTGTAGATAAGAATCAGAAATAAAATTCAGACTCATTGTCTTCTGTTACTGCTTCTTCCTTTTCGTGCTTGTTTTCGTAGTAATTAGGAGGTAATGATTCCGAATCACTAAAATCAAATTCAGATTGGTCGAGGGACAAATTGTCACCGTCAAGGGTAGCTTGTTCAGAAGGAGAAGGCATGACAGAAGGACGGGTTGTTTGGTCGGCAGTAATGATGGCTCTAACAGCTGCAGGTAAGACATCTGGTCTATAGAATCTCAAATCAACTCTACCAATGATGTATGATAAGTTTATGATTGTTTCCAAAAGCCCCCACACTATATACATGGCCACGGGGGCACATATAGGGCCCTCATCTCTGTTGAATCTTGCCTGGAATACTGCTATTGCTCTCAAGACAGCACCTATAAAAAGGAAAAGCGTTGACAGACATATGATCATCAAGGAGGTGTTGTGTTTCAAGTTACCTCTTTCGTTACTCAAACCCTCGACCATTTTGTAGTGGTGATGGGTTGCGGCTATAACACGAATGGCGTGACGGTGATTGTGGTTTCTCTTCATAAACGATTCTTCAGCTTCTTGGGCTGCATGTGGACGGACAAAATAGAACGGATGGAACGATTCTATCCACCATGGTTGGTATGTGTATAAGTTTTCATCCTTCGTGGTTGGCTTGAAGAAATACGACAAGGCAATCAAACTGACCGCAGTTAAAGTATACAATATAATCAAAATGGCACTTGCTTGCACCACTTTCTGATAGTTCTTATATGCTCTTTCGGACAAATAATACAAATAGGGTATGGCGGACGCAACAATAGTCATAGCAATGACCCCGAGCACAACAATATAAAGACCAATCATAATGGACCAGAAAAGCTTTCTGGAACCACCCACTGGATGTCTCCAAGTAAATAATCTTTGTGCTAGAATCAAGTTGATAGACACAAGAATGATCGACGGAATAATCAAAAATACTTCATTGGCAATCCCCATCTGCGTTACGGTGATATTTCTGGCCCACGCAATCCGAAGTGCCCATCCAACCACTCTTGTAATACAATATCCAAACCATGCCAACGATAACCAGAAATAATGGCCTCTTGAAAAATTTATGCAAAAGATAATCAAGTGCAATATTCCCAATATAGCAAACACTGCTGTGAAAATAGCTGATGGTACCACATCACTTTCATCTGGATACGATCCAAACAAATTGATCTGTGTTCCTAATGTATAATCCACTAATGAAGGAGGAATATTTTTTCCTAAAAGATTATGGGCTTGATCAACGTTCAATCTAATACCAGTTCCTTCTGCGGCCCCATTATTGGTAGCCAGCAAGAACATCATCAACCCATGTGTTGCCGAATAACCTTCACTCATTATGGGTATTCGATACTAGATTAATTATGATTGAAGAATCTTACTATATGTTGTGTTTCTTTTGAAAGTATAATTTAATTAGTACATGATTTAGTACCTCCAGGAACTAATTAATTTATGTCAGCTGCGAAATGTTATGATGCTTATGGGTTTCCTAATCAGGTAATTTTTTTCATAAATGATTTCCTATTTCATATTCAGGTCCAATTGTACGACTTAAACAATAGGATAAGATCCTTACATCTGTTATTAATTAGCGGATTGGGATAAAACTTTTTGTAAACATTTCAAATGTGAATGGCTCTTATCTTATTTGAGCCATATGGTCAACATTGGCCGACTGCGATACAATTCAGGATGGAAGTAGGTGTAGTAAGAACGATCTATTATGGTTGACATCTAAGATTTTAGAATTATTGGTATGCTTAGCAGAGTGAAGTAGGTTTTGGTGTAGAACTGGACGTACGATTTAAGCTTAAAATGTGGATAGGAGTAGAAATGTAGACCAGCATGTGAAAATTTTGAATTGTAGGAGAATGTTATGAGAGAACTCCTAAAACTTGATGCAAAGAGATATGTGTATATGAGCAATCCTGTACCCATGAGTATGAGAATGTTGTATCCATATTCGTGGATATGAGAGGATAATTTGAAATTTGTGAAAAATTACAAAAAAATCAGAAATTGCAAAATATTTAAAAAATTGCTTTCTGCTTATCATATATAGCTCTTAGGTGAAAGCTTTAAAGTAGACAGCATACTATATTGTCCGTTTGTATGTTTGACCATATCAGTCGTAGAATATATCGAGCATTGTTGTTTGGCTATGGAGACTACTTGCTTGCAAGAATATATATGATATTCATGATGAGTGAACATTAGTACTAAACAAATTTAACAAATAAAGTACAACGGGTGCATATTAAAGGGGCATCAAAATAACTCTTGAGTTTAACAATTGTAGTATTGGTTATAGAATATAACGAATAGGAAATTCATTCGGTCTCTCGCCTAGTTTATTTACTATCTACTATAATAATAGCTAGAAAATCAACGACAAAAACAAGGAAAATCTATTGATCTTCATCAAAAGAGTGTATGATTTCTAGCTCGACAAATAAGGCTGTGAATGGAATAAAAGATCAATGAAATGTTTAAGTAGCCTTTTGAGTCCATTACTGAAAAATTCCATAAAATGTTTCACAAAATTCGCTAAACCTATTTTTCTTATCAGATAGTATTTGCTTTACAATTGGATTTTGTACTTAGTCATGCCTACGACCAAGATAGACTATAGTGTTGCTCATAATATACTTAATGAAAAGGATCTCAACGAAGGAGGGCTGATAGAAAATGACAAAATCATTTCGACACCATATGGTTTATCAATCTTAGAAATACAAGGTGAGTTAAACCTCCCACAGTCATTTCCTCAGGATAATGAGAACCACAAGCCCGAATATTTAGAAAACTTCGCTCGAGTCAATGATGTATATGAAGCAGTGAAATTTGGAAGGCTTGAATTCGACCCTAAGAACCAGTCTAACGTGACGTTGTATATTGGGAAGTCGCAGAGATTGTTAGGGTCAATGGTTAATTTAGAGACGCCATTAGCAGTTCTACGGATCAAAACAGACACTTCTAACAATGAGGGCACAGAAAAGGACTCCCATGAAGAGAACAAAGATGAGAGTATAAAAATCGTGGATATTGTGAAGAAGAAGATAATTTTTAAACAGAGACCTTTACCTATCATGTAACGCGTAATGTGAACATTGTTTGGAATATAAAATCTAATATTTATAGTTTTGGAGCAAACTCGACCAAATTAAACATAGGATCGGGCTCAGGCTTGTTGATTTCGGACACATATACCAAGTTTTCATAAATCTTAAGAAGGTCCGAATCTTCAAATTTTAGTTCGGTTTTCATATAACTAATAATGCTGCCGTATTTTTGATTAAATAATTCAATAGTAGCTAGCATTGCTTCATATCTCGAGCTTATCAAGTTCTGAAACCCGTCTTCTTCGATAGACCAACCTTTTCTTCCTTGTGCAATAATTTGCGCAACATCTTCAACATTCTCCATCTTAGTTTTGAATATTTCCATAGTCTTTATAAATTTATCTCTAATTGATGCATGATCATTCTTTAATCCCACAGTAGTTAATTCATATTCCTTAGAAATAGTATGCTTGTCTACCCCAAGGAACAATAATATAAGCATACTTAAAACTCCAGTGCGATCTTTACCAGCTGTACAGTGGAAAATGAAGCTCGATGCGGGAACTTCGTCTCGAATGAATTCAAACACCTGTCTAAAAGCGCTAGTACCGTTTTCCAAAATGTCCTCATAGACATTGACATACGTGTACCAACTAGTCATTAGATTGGTATATCTAATAGCTATGACCTCCGGTGAATAGTCGGTTTCACTAAAAACTGGCGCATGGATTCTTTTAATACCATACTTTTCCAAGTTTTGTGGAGAGCCATCATTATTAATCTCTATTGATGATCTAAAGTCAAACATAACTTTGACATTTAGCTTCCTAAGCTCCTTCAAACCCATTTGTGTAACATCGGCTGTATTTGCACAGCGAAAAGCGATATGTGGCTTAACATAGTAATGTGATTCATTATCATAGTTTGGTAAGCGATAAGTAGGGTTTTGAATTTTCCAGGCTCCGATATCTCTAAAATTAGAAATACCATCTATTTGCTTCCATCTTGGGATATACCCAACGTTGAAGCTGCGGTACAAGAATCTATTTAACTCATTTTCAGGTTTCAAGTAATCTATAATAATGGAAGCAACCATCACATTATGGTTCACCAACTTCTTATTATTCAACGGTAAGTTATGAGGGTTGTAATCTTCTGCATCATCTTCTGTTTCAATTGGTTCGATACCATAAAAGTTATGATCAGCAAACGGAATTAATTCTAAGTGATGCGAGTATGGCCCCCTGTTTAGTACATTTGCATAGAATGAACCATCATTAACAGGAATAATTGTATCTTCCAAGCCATAAACACTTAAAACAGAGAAATCAGTTGATAAATCACGGAGAGCTGACATATCAGGAGTAGCCAACGAGTCGATTTCGTCTTTCGAAACGTAAACCTTTTGAATTTCTCCATACCTTAAACTCCGAAGATATGCTCCTTCAAAATCATCAGGATATCTCTCATACACTGTCTCTGAGCGATATCTAGCAGAGCAATTAACTAAGTTCGGAACAACAATCGCTCTAGACGGATCCGCAGACTTTAAGATCCTATCTTGTTCGAGAGCCCATAAAAACATGGCTACACTACCTCTCGAATGTCCTATAATTGACGATACCATGAATCTCATACCCAAAGGGTTTTGTTTGGGGTCTAACAAAAATTCTGCACTAGCTTGTAAATCTTCGATGTCTTGTCCTATAATTCTGGCTTTTTGTTCATCAGCATTAGCTGCAGAATTTCCACATCCTCTGAAATCTATTCTTAACGAGTAAATACCCAAATCAGAAGCCAATTTATGAGCTAGCAACTTCTGATAACAATAATTTCTATGCCCTCCTTGCCCATGCAAAATTATAGCTGCTTTATTTGTTGTAGGGGCATAATTTTGTTCGAACGGATTCTCAGAATCAGCCGAGTGTGGAACAGTTAAGGTTGCAGAAACACCCATACCTAAAGTTACTTCAATCTCTCGTGGTACACTAATAGTCATTCTTTGGTTTGCTAATAATATAAGGAATAAAATAAGGAAGAAATATGAGGAGTAATATGAATAATATAAGAATCGACTAAAGGAATATTATGGAGTAATTTAAGCTCGGTCCATGTGAGAGTGAGGTTTTTCAGAATATAGATATTATGCTCTTATCTAGATCTACTAACAATGAACGATAAACGACCGGAGGATAGACATGCATACTCCCAATTAGGACAGAATCTTATTCAGAGGCATTCAGATCAACTATCTACCCAGTTGTCTGTTTTTCAATCTGCTTTGATTAATTATGGCAGTGATCATGGAGACGAAATTAGACGAAATCCAGAGTTCCGTAACAAATTTACCCAGATGTGCCAACTGATAGGAGTTGATCCGCTAGAAATATTGATATATTCTAACTCTAAGAATTCGAAGCCTCGAGATGAAGATTTTTTTATCGGATTATCGGTACGAATAGTGGAAGTCTGTCAGGAAACGAGAGATGTTAATGGAGGATTGATATCAATGAAAGAATTGTTATCACGTCTACAAGATAATGACAATTTGGAGATTCTGATAAAGGAAAGCGAGATTCAACAGGCATTGTCCATTTTATTTGCATTAGGAAATGGCTATGAGATATTGAATATCAATGGCAAGAAGTGGCTAAAGTTTTCGTCAGCCACAAGCGGTAATACAAACATATCAAATGATCAGAAGAAGATCTACGAAGTTTGTGGATTTATGGGTGGGTTCGTAACATATAGATTACTAATTGACAATTATGGATGGGATAAAATACGGTGTAAAACTGTTATTGATCAAATGATTATGGACGGATTCTTATGGATTGATTCACAGGGAATTGATGGCGAATTACAATACTGGGA
Source organism: Debaryomyces sp. S3305 (assembly GCA_024586305.1). Lineage (NCBI taxonomy): Eukaryota > Fungi > Ascomycota > Pichiomycetes > Serinales > Debaryomycetaceae > Debaryomyces > Debaryomyces sp. S3305. Next base: position 119,189 of record JAMYHY010000031.1, read on the forward strand.
ACCATCTTGGATTTCTAATTAATAAGGATGTAATATATTAACTTATTTATCTACTCAGTAGCCTGTTCAAGCTTACGCTTCTTCTTTTCCGTATATCTAGAATTGACCAGCTCGAATGTTTCCGCTAGTTCTCTTTTAGCTATTGGCACATACTTTCTGAAATTACGACCTACGCCATCTCCAGCATTAATATGTCCTGACCCTGGCAAAGATTTCAAGTTGGTAGTATCCTGACTAGAGAAACTTTGCAACATTTCTACAATATGTGCCTTTACATCATAGTCAAATACCAATCCTCTCATATTGGCATTGTCCTTGAATATTTTTCCGGTATTATTTTTAAAGTGTTGAATATCCAACCACTCCATTTCTGGAAACACACAATCGTATAACACAAGTGGCACATCGTTGGCCATTTCGAACGATGGCTTACCAGGAAATTTGTCAACATCCACCAAATCATCTATAATCGACGGAGCTTCCAATTTCTGACCTACGGCAAATAAGACTGCCATCATACAACGAACTTGATGCCATAAGAATGCATTTCCTTTCAAGTCAAACATATAGAAATCATCTCGGAGATGAATTATATTGGCACTAAGAACTTCTCTCTTGTAGTTAGTTATTTGCTTAGAACCATCTATTTTACAGAAATTTCTAAAGTCACGAACTCCTTCGTATCTTTTAGCACCTTCTTGCATCAAGTCTAAATCCAAATCATATTTTCTAAAAATATAACGGTAATGTCTATAAGAACAACTGAAACGGGCATCAAATTTAGGTGGTGGCCTCAAACAAACAGCTGTGATCCGAATATCAGTAGGCAACAAAGAGTTCAATATAGCAATATACGGCAACTCCTTGTCATCATTACTACTGGAGAGCTGATCTTCCGGTGCCAAATTTGATCTGACATCTAAGGAAATTACCTGATTCATGGCACTCACACCTTTATCAGTTCTACCACAACGACTGAAATTGCAGCACGCAGGATCTACTTGTGTTATCAACTTAGATTTCGCTAATGCTTTCAATATTTCCTCTTCAACAGTCGGTAAGGGTGTTGGTTCATACTGGAAATTCAACCCGTTGTAGTCCCATCCTACGTATGCAAATCTTAATGCAATAAAACGCTTGTTGTATTTCGAAAAATCAAACTCTTTAGGTTTGTTTTTACATATACGTTTGTTAGTCTTTTCATCGGTTTTCTTTTCGTTATTTTCACTATTATCGTTATCTATAGCTGTTGCATTTTCATTTCTTGATTCTAGTTCTCTGATTTTCTCTATTAATTGTCTCTTTGACCACCTTTCATATTCTATGGAACGAGCCACTTGGGTCTTCTCTGCATTCCAGATATAATTAATGGCCCTCTTAAGCATACTTTATTAACCGTAGGATGTATATGGGTTATTCAAGATATATGCTGCATAAATACTTCATCGTCTCATCTCATCTCAATTTTTTTATTTAGTTGATAATTTAGATTTATTCACGACTTAACCAAAAGAAAGGTATTTTCAAATAACTGGGCACATAGAGTTATTAATACGAAGATGGAGACCAGAGAAGGATCATTGGCATGGAGTGTCTTGAAATGTGACCTCCATCCGTGGATTAAGGAAGCCATTAAGTCGTTAGGGTACCCTACTATGACGCCAGTACAGGCTTCAACAATTCCATTATTCAGTGGGAATAAAGATGTGGTGGTTGAAGCTGTTACCGGGTCCGGTAAAACATTGGCGTTTGTTATACCGGTATTACAGAAGCTATCAAATCGTTTGTATAATGTTGATGAAGAAGGTGAAAACCCTGAACCAGTAAAAAAAGGTCATATGCTTAGTATTATTCTTTCTCCCACTAGAGAACTAGCAAAACAAATACAGACAGTGTTTGACAAAGTACTCGAATATATCCCAGAAGATAAGGCTGCTATAAAGACGCAATTATTGGTTGGGTCGTTATCGAGTGTTCGGGAAGATATCGATTATTTTCTTACCAATAAAACTCACATATTAATAGCTACTCCCGGTAGATTATTGGATTTTTTGTCATCAAATTATGTGAAAACTAACTCTGTTGAAATAGCAGTGTTAGATGAAGCAGATAAGCTTTTGGATATATCGTTTGAAAGAGATGTGATTAAAATATTGAAGCAGTTACCTAAACAACGTCGTACTGGTTTATTTTCTGCAACGATTTCATCCGCAGGGGATACAATTTTCAGAACCGGTATGGCTAATCCTGTGAAAATTGTTGTAAAGTCCAAGAATTCCAAGAACGCAGCACCGTCTTCATTGAATGTAAGCTACATGCATGTGGAACCAGAAACTAAAATATCTACATTGATCGCATTACTTAAGGATTATCGTTTTCAAAAATGCATAGTCTACTTTCCAACTTGTACTTCAGTGAAGCACTTTTATTCGGCATTTCAAGCATTAGTCAATGTTGAGGAAGAAGATCACTTCAAGTTTTTTTCTTTGCACGGGCAACTTTCAACTAAACCTCGTTTAAAGACATTGCAAAATTTTTCTGAAGGTGATTCTATGCTTCATAGACATGTGTTATTGACCACGGATGTTGCAGCCAGAGGCATTGATATCCCCGATGTTGATTTAGTTATCCAACTTGACCCTCCTACAGACCCTGATGTCTTCTTTCATAGAAGTGGTAGAACAGGTAGAGCTAATAAAGTAGGACAAGCCATAGTGATGTTGAATAATAACAGTAGAGAAGAAGATTATGTGAACTTTATGGAAGTCAAAGGGATGATGATGAGTAATATGGAATGTCCTAATATTTCAAAGATTCATGATAAGTTCCAAAAACAATTCAGAAAGTACATGTTAGAAGACAGAGCAAGACATGAATTAGCAATCAAGTCCTATGTCGGATTTGTGAGGTACTATTCTAAACACATGGCATCATCAATTTTCAGATTACAAACATTGGATTACGTCGGACTTGGTAAGATGTATGGCCTATTGAGATTACCTAAAATGCCCGAATCGAGGTATATCCCAAATGAAAAAATGCCCGAGGATGGGTGGTTAGGTGATGTTATAGATATGGATAAGTACGAGTATGCAGACAAACAGAAGGAAGAATCAAGGAAAAAGAATTTAGAAGAAGATAAAGCTAGAAAGATTCATGACGCAAAGAAGAGGAAGGAACTCAAAGTTAAGAATGAAGCATGGTCAAGTAAGACAGACAAGATTGAAACAAAACAAGAAAGAAGGGAAAAGATGAAGAGAAAAAGAGAAGCTATTGAAAAGCAATTAATGGATGATTCATCTTCGGATGAAGAAACTCAAGTGGATTGGAAAGAGATGGTTAAAATTAACAAAAAGAAAAAGACTACATCAGATAGTATGCAAGGGTCATTTGATGATTTGTAGATTATAAATAAATATGTGTACGATAAATATTATATTTTCCATTTTTCACTAACCGAACGTATGCCATCAAAGACATATAAATTATCAAGGGGAGTATACTGAGAGGTTGTAATTTTCAATATTTCTTGACTTGCAATTCCTCCTAAGAGACTACTGATATTATGATAATCAGGTGACGGATGACTCAAGATTTCTTTGAAGGTTGTAATTAAAGCGACAGGCACTTTAGATGAAGGATCAGCATAATAACGCTTAAAAACGTCAATAAACTGACCTAGGTCCTGAATACCAGGACGAATATGGAATCGGTGTATATAGCTATTGAACACAAGTATGGCGAAATGGACGTTCAAGACATCACTGCTCTCGTCATCAGTTTCCGAAAGGACGGCCAATCTCATTTTGTGATTAAATGACTTTTTAGAACCTTTGGTAACATACAAAAATTGGGTATTTTTGCAAAAACTCAAGATAGAATCATGGTTAATATCATCAGACGTCCTTCCGATCAGGCTTAAAATCTCTATCACCTCTTCAGTAAATAACTTTTGATCGTTTATGGCCTTATCTCTGTAGATGTTTTGTAAAGTTATATAGCTGACAGTATCAGATGCCATATCTGGCACAGCATAGGGTAACGGTAGCTCGTTTGTTTTCCCAACAAAATTCTTCAAAGCTTTTACATAAATCCAAAATATTGATGTGGTTAGATTAATATTCTCGTCTCTGATATTCTCATCTTCAAATAATTCAAGAATTGCTTGGGGGATTTGTGTGACTTGCAATGCCCTATGAATCGCCTTGACAGCCTCTATAAAGTTACTTTCATTATTAATGTTTCTTGACATCGCTTCCACATATTTACGGAACTGGTTTTTCTCTTGATAATTCTTAGGTGGGATATCGTCATGCGTCGCTTTCCAAGATTGTAAAGCCTTTATAAATATTACGATATATGGTACATGTGCATGTTCTGTATCGTCTAGTTCATCTAATTTGATCGAATCAACGTATTCTTGTAACTCAGGCCATGGATGATCGATTCTCAAGTCAAAGAATTTAGCAGGATCGTGCGTTTCAATCACAGTAGTTTCCTTTGAAATAAGCTGCAACGACCCATAGAATCCTACTGTATTGACTAGGAATAAAGGAATATTCTTATCCCATAAAATATCTTTTAGCATTTCCAAATCTTCTTCAGGTACGAAGTTGCTTATTATTATAATATTAAAAGCATCCCAGAACTGTACAGACTGGTTCTTCAACACATTCGCAAGCGAATCCTCAATAGCATTACCGACAACTTCGCTATTTAATTCCTTCAATTCTCGAACTATAGCCGTTGCAGTATTATCACCTAAATCTTGATGAGTTAAGAAGAAGTTACCAGATAAACTGCTATCTGTAACTTCAGTATCATCGATAATAGTAAATTCTCCAATTCCTGGTAACACAAGATTTTTCAATAATTCTGAACCAGTCGAAGTAGCATTGATTAAACATATGTGTGAGTTTTCCAAATTAGATTGCCCAGAGTTTCCCCATAGTCTCAATTGTCTATCATATCTACTTTGTTTATCTATACCCATAGTTGCTGATTGATTCATTCTGAGAAGTAAACTGTGAGAGTTGATGCAATATAGATTAGAAGGTTACACAAATTGTTCCAAAATTATAATAATTCAATTTATTCTATATCATAATAGACTATGTAATTATACACTTATTATTCCCCACAAGCTCACCGTATCGTTCTTTATCTCGTTCCTTAAGCTTTTCTTTAACTTCTATAGGGAAATATTGCTTCATTAATGCCATGGATTCGATATCTAAATTGGAACTATCTGCATACGCTATAGCATGGCCACGTCTACAGATGGGACAATCAACTTTTTTTTGCTGCTTTAGTTTAACTAGACATCTTACGCAGAATATATGACCACAGTTTAATTTGATAGGTTTAAACGCAACAGATGTACAGATGGGACAAGTATAGTCGTCTAACTGGGGAACAAGTGTTAAAATTGACGATTGTATAACATAACAAATGGATTGGGCTATTGAAGAACCAGTAATAAATATATGATCACTGGATATCAACTTCGGAAATTTATACTTCACCCCCAAAGAAGTTTGCTTGTCGAATTTTTTCAAGATTTTTCTGAACGCGGTTGAATTGATAGACTGGAACTGAAGAACTTTTAGCAAATGAAAATTCATATTCAAAAATTGGTTAAACGCAGCCATGCTCTTTTTGTTTTTAAACTGATCTGTCAAAGAAGTCTTCTCGACACGGCTGATAAATTGGTTCAAATTGCGTTTCACCTGTTCACCATCTCTTTCAGATGCAGAAACAGACGTTTCGTTGTATTTGAAATAGACCTCAGAATCCAAGTAAATCTTGAATAGCTCTCTCCATTTGTAAAGATCAGACTTTTTAAGTGGACCCTTCGCGGGATTGGCCAATTGTTGCATAGACTCGCTGATGGCCTTGACTTCCTCTATTAACTTCGATTCCTCATCCTGTTTCAACTTGTCAAGATTCTCCAACTCCCCGTTAAGCATTTGGAAGAATTGGGAGTCTGATTTCAACATAATTAGCATCTCGCTTCTCTTGCTCGAATTATCCAAAGTCTTGCCTGCGATTTGCTCGAGATAGTCCTCAGAAATAGGCGACCCTTCTCTTCTCGATCCCCGTGGAGATAAAACCAATGATTTGTCTTCATTCAACTCGTATATCCTATTGCTAACACTCTCAATAATACTGTCTTCGTTGCTAATCAAATTCTCAATTTTAGACTTCAACCGCAACCAAACCTCATTAATATGGTCATCCGATATATCGGCATTATTATAATCGATACTGATCTTTAACATCGGTATAATATGGTCATTTTGCCCAAAATTCGACTTGGTCAACGTATATTCCGCCACAACAGGATTGCTAGGCGTGTATTCATTATTATCCATTTCCACAACCTGTTGCTTAGTCTTATCGTCTATGATCAACTTCAAAGTATTTTGCTCCAATCCCAAACACTGAAGCTCACTTACAACCTTATTAATACATTTTTTCAATGACTTATACTGTATAGCGGCTTCAATCCATTCCTCTGGGATATCCTCTTCGATGAGGGTTTGCTCCAAAACTTTAGCAAATTTCATTTTAAAAGTCGCAATTTATTATTTTATGTTCTGTTACCTATTGTAAAATACCATACTGTAACCGCCAGTTAATTTACTAGAATAAGTTTTGTATTGATAGAAGCTAAGAAGATATATTTAGTTAGCCTTATACCACTAAAAAAAATAAATTTGTTAAAGCCATACCGCACGTGCGCAACAAACGACATTATGCTGTCAAGATACGGTCATAGAAAATGTCGCGTTCAGTCTTAGCAAGAGTGAAAAAATAACTTCCGATACCGGGAGTCGAACCCGGGTTTGCTCGGTGAAAGCGAACCGTGCTAGCCGTTACACTATATCGGAGTATTTATAAATGGAATTTCTTCCAAGAGAAGAAAGCAACAAGTAGATATATAGTACAATTAATCCGTAAAGCCTTTTTAATTTATTTTTGTTCAGAAAATGACGGAGAATAGTATAACAGGATACATGCACAAATAAAGATGTATTGTGTTGCAAAAGTAAATAACGTCAAAAACTAAAGTATAAAGTATAACGGGCAACGGGAAGTGATGGAATTAGAAACCATAGTTAACCAGGTAAGAATGGAAGGAAGTAAATAACATATGTCAGGATTTTTGAACTATAGAACATGTATATATGTAAAGTGGAGATAAATAATTACTATTTGATTCCCAGCCTCGTTACAAACGCTAGTTATGAATACGTAAGATCTCCCAATTCATCATTGTTGCACCTTCGATATTGTAGTATATTTTCTACAAACAAGACAAGATGAAGCTCTCTTGTGGAAACAGACAGAATATAGACTATATTAGGAAAAGAACCATACTTTCCAAGAGAAAATAGGTCACTGGGCGATATTTTGCAATCCTTGAGCACGCAGAAGAACCTTCTGGAATCCACGCGCAGAAGTCGGTTTGAAATCGTTGACTAGTAATTTGATGAGTGTTTCAACAAATAAGCATTTTCTGAAGTAGTCAATTTTACATTTAGAAATTCAGCAGCATCATGGATTTAGAATTAGAACCTACATTAGAGTCTGTCGTCCAACACGACTCATTGAAGTGGATTTTTGTCGGTGGTAAAGGTGGTGTTGGTAAAACGACCACCTCATCATCAGTTGCAGTGCAACTAGCATTAGCCAAACCAAACGAACAATTTTTGCTTATTTCAACTGATCCAGCACACAACTTGTCGGATGCATTCTGTCAAAAGTTCGGTAAGGATGCCAGAAAGGTCGAAGGGTTACCAAATTTGTCGTGTATGGAAATCGACCCAGAAGCAGCAATGTCTGATTTACAGCAACAAGCATCACAATACAACAATGATCCAAATGACCCATTAAAGAGTATGATGAACGATATGACAGGGTCTATTCCTGGTATTGACGAAGCTTTGTCGTTCATGGAAGTCTTGAAGCATATCAAGAATCAGAAGGTACTCGAAGGAGAAGATAACTCGAACGCTATTTCCTACAAGACCATTATCTTCGACACGGCGCCTACTGGTCACACATTACGGTTCTTACAATTGCCATCTACTTTAGAGAAGTTATTATCCAAATTTAAGGACTTGTCTGGTAAGTTGGGACCTATGTTGAGCATGATGGGCGGTGGCCAACAACAAGATATTTTTGAGAAGTTGAACGAAGTACAAAAGAATGTGAGCGAAGTCAATGAACAATTTACCAATCCTGATTTGACTACATTTATCTGCGTGTGTATTTCTGAATTTTTATCATTATACGAAACAGAAAGAATGATCCAAGAATTGATGTCTTACAACATGGATGTCAACTCGATTGTTGTTAACCAGTTATTGTTTGCAGATGGTGATGATCACTCTTGTAAGAGATGTGAATCCAGATGGAAAATGCAAAAGAAATACTTGGACCAAATGGGCGAATTGTACGAGGATTACCATTTGGTTAAGATGCCATTACTCGGTTGTGAAATCAGAGGAGTAGAAAACTTGAAGAAATTTTCGAAGTTCTTATTGAAACCATATGATCCAAAGGCTGATAGTGATATTGTTTTCGATTTAGAAGAAAAATAATTTATGTACATTAATCCTATCTAACACTATTATAGCTTAGATAAATTCAATTCTTTTCGACAAGATTTGGCGTAGTGTAAGGTCCGTCTGATGAATACTTTGGCATTTACCATTGCCGAAATAAGTAGATTCAGAATGGCGTAGGTCTAGTTCTATAGTACCATGGTATCCACTGTAGTCACATGATTAATGTTTTTCTTCCAATAATAGTCATAAATCAACTTGGTACTAAAATATTACGTTTAGGTCAAGTCTATTAAGACACTTGGTAACATGGCCAGAGGAAACCAGAGGGATCTTGCAAGAGCGAAGAACATGAAAAAGCAGCAAGATGCTGCTAAGAGTCAAAAGAAGGAGGGGGACCCAAAAAAGAGAATGGAGAGTGATGCCGACAAAATGAGAAGAAAGCAAGCTGAAGGTATGTAATTGGATAAATATATGCAACTGTAGTAAATATGACCACCTTTAAATCATTGTGCCCGAATACTGACCAATTCTATTTAGCTGATGCTAGGAAAGCAGCCGAACAAGGAAAGAAATAGGTTCGAGAGCTATTGTGAAAATATTCATTGTGGTGCTTATAGAGTTCACCAGTATCTATATAACTGAGGTGGGATACTATTGTTATACTATGATGTTATTTTGGGTATGAATCCACACAGTATTGCTATTACTGACCATATCTCTCAATAAGGTGAATAGGTGTGAATAAAATATGCATTTGATATTTAACTCGACTAACATAAACCTTCTTGTAGTTACGTGTAGATTTAGGGATGCTATTCCTAGGATAATCTGATGTACTTACACCTTTAATACACCAAAAACGTGGCAATTGGTATAAACTTCAAAATGCCTGTCTTAGTCATGACCAGTTAGGTGATTTTTCTATAAATATAGACTATATATTCAATCCGTCAGAGAAACACTACAGAGATGTCCTTTTTGATAGCCGATATTGACAATCGTTTCCCAATAGCTGTTAGTATCCATATTTAACAGTCAACTGATCTGATCTGAAGTGGATATGTGTCTATACCGGACAATTGATAAATTGAAGCAAATTGGAGTAATTAAGTCCTTATCTATTATATCTCCAAACCAAAGTCACAATGCTAATTGAAGAATCGTATCATGACGTGGAAACATCTTATGGCACAACCATGAGATTGTTTGTCTATCATCCAAAAATTTTGAACTATCCGAAGGTTAAATTCCCTGGTGTGGTGGTTTACAGTGAAATTTACCAGGTTACCGGACCAGTGACTAGATTTGCTAAGGATATTGCAGGACAAGGCTTCATTGTTGTATGTCCTTCCATCTACCATAACTTTGAAAGCCACGAAGCATTGGCCTATGATAACGATGGCACAGATAAGGGTAACCACTACAAAATTGCCAAGGAAATCAAATCGTATGACGAAGATAACAAACTAGCCATCGATTACTTGACCTCATTGCCTACTTGTAATGGCAAAATTGGTGCTACTGGTATGTGTCTCGGGGGCCATTTGGCCTTTAGAGCTGCGCTAGATCCAAGAGTCCGTGCGGCAGTTTGTTTCTTCGCCACGGACATTCACAACCACGCTTTAGGTAAGGGCCAACAAGACGACTCGTTGAAGAGATGTGGTGAAATAAAGGGCGAATTGATCATGATTTTCGGCTGTAAAGATAACCATGTCCCTCTTGAAGGCAGAGATTTAATCAGAAGCGAATTGAGAAGAAACAACGTCGAAATGACCTTTATTGAGATTAACGACGCCCAGCATGCTTTTATCAGAGACGAGATGAGTAAAGGTAGATATGACCCGGCTACTACGAAGAATTGTATGGAGTGGTTATTCGAATTGTTCAACAGAAAGTTGAAGTTGGATTACGGTGAACATGATGGTAAGGAGACTAAAATAGAAAACGTTTGCTAATTTTTTCTTGATGGGACTTCGAAGAAGACCCGTTATATCATGTACCGCATCCATACAACTCTTCCTTGATAGCATAGTCTATAGTTAAGTAGCAAATAGTAGTGGTATACGAATGCTTGCAAAATGTAGAACACGTGAAAAATGGTTACGTAAGCCAACAATTTTTTTATCATCGTTGAAAAATTAGTTCAATGATGGAAGAAAGGTAAATCAAAAAGAGGTTTACCATTAAAGAAAACTATACAATATGAGACCAATCAAGTTAATGGGTCATGAGCGTTCATTGACGCAAGTGAAATTCAATAGAGAAGGTGATTTAATCTTTTCCGTCGCCAAGGATAGCACAGCATCAATTTGGTATTCATCAAATGGTGAAAGATTGGGGACTTTAGAAGGCCACATTGGTACTATTTGGTCTATCGACGTGGATGCTGATACTATATTATGTGCCACTGGTAGTGCTGATTTGACTATCAAGTTGTGGAAAATCGAAACGGGTGAATGTGTTCAGTCGTGGGAAATGCCAACACCAGTGAGAAGAGTTGCATTCTCTCCTGATAATAAGAGATTATTGGCCGTTACCGATCAAGTTATGGGTCAAACTGGTACTATTTCTGTGTTTGATATAAATTACGAAGGCGACTACACTAAGCAACAAAGCAAACCATCGTTAATTATCGAGACTAGAAGTGATGCTAAGAAAGTTACAGTTGCAGGATGGTCAGCCAATGGCGATTTTATTATTGCGGGTCACGAAGACGGATACGTTTCTAAATACAACAGTTCTACCGGTGAATTCATCGAAACTGCCCAGGTGCACGGTATTCACAACGAAGAAAAGGTTGCCTCTATTACCGATATACAATTTGCTCCAGAAGACAAGTCCTACATTGTTACTGCCTCGAAAGACAAGTGTTCATGTTTAGTTGATGTTGACACACTTGAATTGATGAAGGTGTACAAGGCCGACGCTCCAATGAACACGGCCGCCATCACTCCAATCAAGGACTTTGTTATCTTGGGAGGTGGTCAAGAAGCAAGAAACGTTACCACTACTGCTGAGTCCCAAGGTAAGTTCGAAGCCAGATTCTACCACAAAATTTTCATCGACGAAATCGGCCGTGTCAAGGGTCATTTCGGTCCTTTGAATTCTATTGCCGTCCACCCTGACGGAACCGGTTATGCCAGTGGAGGAGAAGATGGGTTTATCAGATTGCACTACTTTGATAAGTCCTACTTTGACTTTGAGTTTGATACTGAAAGGGCTGAAAGAGCGATGGCTTCAAGCGCTGCTTAGGTTAAATGTCCTGTTTCCTCTTGCATTGGTTTCTCTTTACTACAAAAACCTTTTATTTTATTATTCTAATGGTTAACTTGATAAGCAGTTTGAATAATCAAGTAAGTTATCTCACTGTATACTATTTTAATTATGTCATACATCAATATAAAGACAGTCTCTATTACCCTATTATGTAAATTAAGATGTCAAAATTTAACCTCTATGCTTATGGAACGCGCACGTCCTCATCTTTCTAGAAGTTCCTCGAACTATCTAGAACATCATTTATAGCTGCGAAAGATTCTTCCAGATCCTATTCAGATTAGTATATAATTACGGGTTGGGAACGTAGTTTTGAAAATGATTCCGTAAGAAAGCATTATAACAATAAATCTTAATCATGATAGCATATTACACTTCTCCACATTATAATATTGACGCATTCAATCCATTCAATATTGGAAGTCATAATCTATTATTTAATGATGTAATGCAACAACTAGATAAACAATTTTATTATAATCAAAGTCGAAAAATGCTTACCCAAATGAGTAAGCCAAGCAGCGTCAAACAGGTCGAAATAGCAGATGGTTACCAAATCCAAATCGCCAAGAAATACGGTGATTTTAATGGATATGAGATCAGGGTGGTAAGGACCTTATCAGGCGACTATACTCTTAAGATTGAGGGAAATACCGATCAATTCAAAAAGCTATACCAATTAAATCCAGAAGAAGTCGAAGTCGGCGAAATTGACTGGAAGTGGTTCAGAAATGAAAACATTTTAGTGTTGAACATACCGAAGAGGGAACATATGTACGTAGAAAAAAAGAAACTGAGGAGCGTCAAGAAATCAAATTGTAAGAAATCCGCTCATAAAAGAAAGGCAAGACACGAGAAGAGCTTGCAGCGCAAGCTCGACAAACTTGAAGCTTCTCTTCAAAAGGAACAAAGACAAAGGAATGCCGAAGAGCAAGAAGAAAAACAGTACAATAAGCAACAAGAAGATGATAAATGTAATCTGGTAAGCACTGATGCACTGATTGAACATGAAGAAAATATAGAAATTCCTGATTCAGACTCGAGTACGGCTTTGGAATCGGACAGCTCTAGTGAAACTGAGTTCATCGAATCTCAACCTATCAAAGCCAAGAAGAACAGACTGCCTTCACTAGAGGAAGTCGAAGATGAAGAATTTATATTACTTCGCAAGAATATGATATAGCTGACGTATGCATAGAAACTCATATAGCTAATGAATATAATGTAATCATAGATACGACGTAGTTACTAATCATGTTGCACGTGAAGACGGTAAATTTTGCAGTTGACGCAAATCAGTGCCATTATCTTGCTGAAAAGTCAATATTAGTGGCAAATAAGTTGGGATAGGAGACCAAAATGACTTCAGGTCAGATAGCTGAAGATTCAGATACTTCTACACATTCTTACGAAGGTGGTGGGTTCATAGTTGATGATCCCGAATATGCGAGTAATAAAAGATCTAGGAAAGCGAAATCTCGGAGAATAGACTACAAATTGTCATCTGATGACGAGGAGCAAGATCTGATAGATGTCAGGCAACCCAAACGGAGAAATAATATCCGTGGAAAGAAGAAATCGCCAAAAAAGAAATTAGAAAGCGATGATGAAGATGATGAAGATTTCAACATTGATAAGATAGAAGATCTTAATGAGAGCGACGAAAATGATAATGATTTAGAGATAACGAATACTTCAAATATTATAAGGAATGGTGAGTCGAGGGATCAGGCTATTTCCTTGTCAGAGTCTGAGGACGACTTACCCTTATCAGAGAGAGAACCACCGAAAAAGCGAAGAAAGGCTGCACCTCTGAAGAAGACTCCTGCAAAGAGAAAGAAGAAAGAACCAAAAGTGAAAGTGCCGTATTTTACAAGAGTTACTAATAAATTATATGACCAGCATCCATATTTAAAGGACGTCTTTCCATATTTGCAGGCTGTTGATAAGATTCCGGTACAGAGAGCAGAACAACCTCCGGGAATGAACATCAAGTTGTTGCCATTCCAACAGGAGGGTTTAAACTGGTTGATGCGACAAGAAGACGGTGAATATGGTGGGGGAATATTAGCAGATGAAATGGGTATGGGAAAGACCATACAAATGATTGCGTTGTTTTTGAGCGATTTGACAAAGAGACCAAATCTAGTGGTTGGACCCACGGTTGCCTTAATGCAATGGAAAAACGAAATAGAAAAGCATACGGAGGGAAATATATTGAAAGTTTTGCTTTTTCATGGGGCTAATAGGCTGTCGGATCTTGAAGAATTAAATAAGTATGATATCATATTGACTTCATATTCAGTTTTGGAATCAGTGTACAGAAAAGAGAAGTATGGCTTTAAAAGAAAGAATGGGCTAGTTAAAGAAACGTCTCCATTGCATGCACTCAAGTTTTATAGGGTTATATTGGACGAAGCCCATAATATTAAAGACCGAACTTCGGGAACAGCAAAAGCTGCTAACAATGTCAACTGTATCAAAAAGTGGTGTTTAACAGGAACTCCATTGCAGAACAGAATTGGTGAGATGTACTCTTTGATCAGGTTCTTAAAGTTAGATCCGTTTCATAAGTACTTTTGTACAAAATGTGATTGTTCCAGTGACGAATGGAAATTCTCGAATTGGAGGTATTGTGATATCTGTGGTCATACTCCTATGTTACATACGAATTTCTTCAACCACTTTATGTTGAAGAATATCCAGAAATTTGGTATTGAGGGTGATGGATTGACAAGTTTTCAAAACATTAGATTGCTATTAAGTAATGTAATGTTGAGAAGAACAAAAGTTGAAAGGGCTGATGATTTAGGATTGCCTCCAAGAATAGTTGAAATAAGACGGGATAGATTTAACGAGGAAGAGAAGGATTTATATACGTCATTGTACAGTGACTCGAAACGTAAATTTAATGACTTTGTTGCAGAGGGGGTGGTATTGAATAACTATGCCAATATCTTCACATTGATCACTAGAATGAGACAGCTCGCAGATCATCCAGATCTAGTATTGAAAAGAGTAGGCAGCAATCAAATATCCGAAGAGGTTGAAGGTGTCATTATTTGTCAACTATGTGACGATGAAGCCGAAGAGCCTATTGAGTCCAAATGTCATCATAAATTCTGCAGAATGTGTATTCAAGAGTATACTGACTCTTTTGTTGGAGAAGAGAAAAACCTACAATGCCCTGTCTGCCATATCGGCTTGTCGATTGATTTGCAACAAACAGCACTCGAGGTTGATGAACAACAATTTTCTAAAGCATCAATTGTAAACCGTATCAAGTTGGGTGCCCATGGCGGTGAATGGAGATCTTCTACCAAGATCGAAGCATTGGTGGAAGAGCTCTACAAACTCAGGTCTGACCGACATACAATTAAATCGATTGTGTTTTCCCAATTTACATCCATGTTAGATTTGATCGAATGGAGATTGAAAAGAGCCGGTTTCCAAACTGTCAAGTTACAAGGTTCCATGTCCCCACAACAACGTGATAACACTATCAAGTACTTCATGGAAAACACCCTGGTAGAAGTTTTCTTGGTATCTTTAAAGGCCGGTGGTGTAGCATTAAATTTGTGCGAGGCTTCTCAAGTTTTTCTCATGGATCCATGGTGGAATCCTAGTGTTGAATGGCAATCTATGGATAGAGTTCATCGGATTGGTCAGAAGAGGCCGATTCGAATCACCAGATTTTGTATCGAAGATAGCATTGAGCTGAAAATTATCGAATTACAAGAGAAAAAGACTACAATGATTCATGCCACTATTAACCATGATGACGCAGCAGTAAGTAGACTAACGCCGGACGATTTAGAGTTTTTATTTATGAACTAGCAGTATATATATATAATAAAGTGATAAACGAATCCATGGAACTATCAGTGCAGCAATTTGAAATTTTATTTTTCGTCTGACTCATTGAGAGCGTAACCGGAAAACTCTGGAGATGAAGAATGAAAAATCATCGAATATAGTTATTTCCACGATATATACCATAAAAGTAATTATTAATTGTTCAACTTAACGTAACAGGTCAATAATTTATGTATTATATATAAATTTGCTACCACAATGTCAAATCAAGAATTTTGGTTGAATTATTTAGATAATCCGACATTATCAGTCTTACCTCATGACTTTTTAAAGCCAGCTAATAACCAGTCAGTGGAAGCTTCTTATAGCTTTGAAATCTCAGACGACAAGAAGAAAGATTTTCCATTCGGATTGGCTGTTTTTGGTGCCTTAATCTATAAATTGACTGGTGATGAGGATATAGTTGTTTCCACTGATACTGAATCAAATTATAAGGAATTCATAGTCAGAATGAACTTAGGTCCTACAATGAAGTTTAGTGAGTTATTGGCTAATGTCAAAAAGGAATATGAGAACAATTCCAAGAAAATTGACTACGAGTCGTTGGATGAAGTCGCTGAGTACATCAAAATGTCCAAGAAATTGGATGATTACCCAACATTGTTTAGATTGTCGTATCAGCATGCAAATTCAACGCAGCAATTGTCCACTACAGTTCAAGGATCTGTCCGTGACTTGGCTTTCTTTGGTCCTGGAAAGGATGGAAAATTTAGCATTTACTATAACTCATTATTGTACAAATACGACAGAATCGTGGTCTTGGCTGAACAATTCCAGAAGTTTTTGGGAGCTGTTTCTGCAAACCCAGATATTGAGATCTCAAAGGTGAACTTGATGACTGACTCGCAAATCAGTCAATTGCCAGATCCAACTTTGGATTTGGACTGGTCGGGTTACCGTGGTGCTATACAAGACATCTTCATGAAGAATGCTGAAGAAAACCCTTCAAGCACATGTGTTGTAGAAACAAAGTCATTCTTGGATTCTAAGTCCAAGACCCGTACATTCAATTATCAACAAATTAACCAGGCCTCCAATATAGTCGGTAATTATTTGAAAGAAACTGGTATTAAGAAAGGCGATATTGTTATGATCTATGCTTACAGAGGTGTTGATTTGATGATCGCAGTTATGGGTGTTTTGAAGGCCGGTGCAACTTTTTCTGTTATTGATCCTGCTTATCCACCAGCTAGACAGAATATCTATCTTTCGGTAGCTAAGCCTAGGGGTTTAATTGGTATTGAAAAGGCGGGTGTCTTGGACTCATTAGTTGTGGATTACATTGAGAAAGAATTGGATGTAATTACCACCATTCCTCAATTGAAGGTTAACGACGATGGTTCTTTAGTTGGAGGTCTCTTAGATGGCCAATCATCTGATTGCTTACAAAGTTACGAAAGTTTCAAGGACAAGGCGACAGGTGTTAGAGTTGGACCTGATTCTAACCCTACATTATCTTTTACTTCTGGTTCTGAAGGTATTCCTAAAGGTGTGTTAGGTCGTCACTATTCTTTAGCATACTATTTCCCATGGATGTCTAAACAATTCAACCTTTCATCCAAAGATAAGTTCACTATGTTGTCGGGAATTGCGCATGATCCTATTCAAAGAGATATGTTCACTCCATTATTCTTGGGTGCCCAATTATTAATTCCAACTTCAGACGATATTGGTACTCCAGGTAAATTGGCGGACTGGATGGCCGAATATGGTGCCACAGTTACCCATTTAACTCCAGCAATGGGTCAATTGTTGAGTGCCCAGGCAACTACTGCGATTCCAAGTTTACACCACGCTTTCTTTGTCGGTGATATTTTGACTAAGAGAGATTGCTTGAGGTTACAGAGTTTAGCAGAAAATGTTTACATTGTCAACATGTATGGTACTACAGAAACCCAAAGATCTGTTTCTTTCTTTGAGATCAAGAGTCGTAAATCAGACCCAGTTTACTTGAAGAATTTGAAAGATGTCATGCCTGCTGGTAAAGGTATGCATAACGTCCAATTATTAGTTGTTAACAGATATGACTCTTCTCAAACATGCGGTGTTGGTGAAATTGGTGAAATTTATGTTAGAGCAGCGGGATTGGCAGAAGGTTACAGAGGGTTACCAGATTTGAATGCAGCTAAGTTTGTCACGAACTGGTATGTTGATCCTAAGAAATGGACTGAACAAGATGAACAAAACAAAACTTCTACAGAAACCTGGAGAGAAGACGGATGGTTAGGGCCAAGAGACAGATTGTACAGAACCGGTGACTTAGGTCGTTATTTACCGGATGGAAATGTTGAATGTTGTGGCAGAGCTGATGACCAGGTTAAGATCAGAGGGTTCAGAATTGAATTAGGTGAGATTGATACTCATTTATCTCAACATCCTTTAGTCAGAGAAAATGTTACTTTGGTTAAAAGAGATAAGAACGAAGAGCCAACATTAATTGCCTACATTGTCCCTAAGAATACTCCGGACTTGAAGAATTTTACGTCCGACGTTGACACTGAAGAAGCATCTGACCCTGTTGTTGGTGGTTTGGTAGTCTACAGAGAATTAATCAAAGATATCAGGGCTTACTTGAAGAAAAGATTGGCTTCATATGCTGTTCCAACCATGATCGTTCCATTAGCTAAATTACCATTAAATCCTAATGGTAAAGTTGATAAGCCAAAATTACCTTTCCCAGATAGTGTTCAATTGGCAGTGGTTGCAAGATTGACTGCTGATAGCAAAGGTCAAAATGCTGAAGCAGAGAATTTCAATGAATTGGAATCAACTATCCGTGACTTGTGGTTAGAGGTATTACCTAACCGTCCTGCTTCTATAGCTAAAGATGATTCTTTCTTTGATTTGGGTGGCCACTCTATCTTGGGCACTAGGATGATCTTTGAATTGAGAAAAAAATTATGTGTAGAAGTTCCATTGGGGGTAATTTTCAAGAACCCAACAATCGAAGCATTTGCTCGTGAGGTTCAAAAATTCATTAGAAACGATGACTTTGAATTAGCAGGAAACGATAGTAATGATCATGAAGAGACAAACGTTAAAGCTGTTGATTATGCTGCAGATGCTGCAGAATTAATCAAAGCCAATTTATTGCCAAAATATGAATCGCGTAACTTGCTTGACACTTCAGAAACCATTAATGTTTTCCTTACTGGTGCAACCGGTTATTTGGGTTCTTTCATAGTTCGTGACTTATTGTCAGCACGCCCAGGAAAATCAGTAAAGGTATATGCTCATGTAAGAGCCTCCTCGAAAGAAGCTGGTTTCGAAAGATTGCGTAACACAGGATTAACGTACGGTATTTGGAACGATTCTTGGAAAGACAAGATTGAGGTCGTTCTTGGTGACTTATCAAAGCCGCAGTTTGGTATGGAAGATTCCACCTGGAATGAATTAGCTGAAACTGTTGATGTTATCATCCACAACGGGGCGTTTGTTCACTGGGTCTATCCATACTCTCAATTGAGAGATGCGAATGTCATCAGTACTGTCAATGTTTTGAACTTATGTGGTACAGGTAAGGCTAAGCAATTTGCGTTTGTCTCATCTACATCAGCTATCGATACCGATCATTTTGTCAGATTATCAGACGATTTGGTTGCCAAGGGGTTGGCAGGTATTCCAGAATCCGATGATTTATCGGGTTCTGCAAAGGGCTTGGGTACTGGTTACGGTCAATCCAAATGGGCATCTGAACGTATCATCAGAACTGCTGGTGACCGTGGATTGAAAGGTAGTATCGTAAGATCTGGTTATGTTCTTGGATTCTCCGAAACTGGTGCTACCAACTCAGATGACTTCTTGGTCAGAATGTTAAAGGGTTGTGCCGAATTGGGATCATACCCTGACATTTCCAACAACGTCAACATGGTTCCAGTGGATCACGTTGCAAGATTAGTGGTGGCTTCTGCATTCCACCCTCCACAAGACGACCATTTGGCCGTTGTTCATGTCACCGGCCATCCAAGACTCCAATTCAATACCTACTTAGGTACCTTAGCAGAATATGGTTACGATGTTTTGATCGACGATTACCCAACTTGGAGATCTGCGTTGGAAAGATTTGTGGTCCAAGACTCCAAAGACTCTGCATTGTTCCCCTTGTTACATTTCGTGTTAGATAACTTACCTCAGAACACGAAAGCGCCCGAATTGGACGACTCCAATGCTTCTAAGGCATTGAAGTCGGACGAGAAGTGGACTGGTGTGGATGTCAGCGGCGGTAAAGGTATCGACGTCAAGCAAATGGGTGTCTACATTAGCTACTTGGTCAAAGTTGGTTTCTTGCCAGCACCAACCAAAAAGGGCTTACCATTGCCTGAAGTTGATATTTCCGACGAAACTCTCAACTTGATCACTGCCGGTGCTGGTGGCCGTGGATCTGCTGCCAAATAAACCTTCTATGTATAATAATCCATTAGTTTTCCATAGTTTATTAATATCAAGAGCTTTATATGTACATCTGAGTTTCGCACATATACCATTATATAAAATATTGGTTGGGCTGTAGAAGGAATGATGATTCTTTGTAAGGACACCGTACGTACTACTAAGAATGCTATCGTAATAAATACCCATTATGTCTACTGAATCCCCGAATCATACCCCGGACTCGCCAGCTATATCCATGATCAATAAAAGGAATGTAAATATTAATAAAAATGGCTTGGACTATGATAATAATAATACCAATAGAGCTAATACCGGTCGCTTAAGTACACCATTCTCATCCCGTCACAATTCGGGGACAAATATCAATGGTATTTCCACCAAAGTTCGTTTGAAACGACCCAAATTGGGTGAAAGAACAGGATCTACCGATTCCGTTACCAGAACTCCGATATCCCAGAAGGCATCGAATCGATTCACGATCCAAACCAACGCCCGAGCAGCCAATGGAACGCCCACAAATATCCCCAACGCATCAACTCCCGTAAAGCGCACGAGTGGCTCGAATGTAGCTGGATTTGCGTCGTCTCCGGCGCTCACGTCGCTCGATATGGGCAAAAAGCGGTTGGTGGACCAATTCTACAGCACTTACAAGGACCCGCAAACATTGAGTGGTACAGATCTCACCCAGTACTTCAAAAACGGCTCGAACGTATCACCGTCGGCTGAAAAGACCTTCAAGTTCGCCAACTACGTTACAGGTAATGGGTCTGCCAGCGATGACTCGCTCTCGTCAGATATCATCGGGGATTTGGTTCAATCGGGAGGATTCGCCTACATTCCCTCGCAGAACCATCCTCTTCACGACGAATCTTTGACTAACGAGCTTCTCAACGTCGACTCGCTCGTGGCAGATCATCCATCCCCGGACGACCAGGATGATGGCTTGCCCAACGGTCTCGCGGCCGTTGCCCTGTCGCTCAGTTCCTCCCTCGTCACTCACACGAAAGGCTCGCTTGCCGTGGGGCCCTCCTACTCCCATGCTTCTCCTGCTATCACCAATCTCGACGCCCTCTCGCAATACCTCAGGGAGGTCCGTCGCTCCACTGTCGACATCCTCAACCACTTGGACTCGAACAAAGACGCCCTCAAAGAAAAATTCCGTGCCGATATCAACAGCAGTGTCAGCAAGCTCGACGAGATCGTCACAATGGTCAATACTTTGGAATACAGACTCAACTTCGTCCGGTCCAAAGTCAACCGTAACAAGCAGATTATGTCGCAGGACCTTTCCTCCAAAATTGCATTACTCGAAAAAGTCGACAAAAGAATGGCCGAATACGCAAATGTTTCGAGAAGAAGACACTTCAGGCAACTCTCTACCGTCTCCGTTCTTTTGTTGGTTCTAGCTCTTCTATATACTCTATATATTCGTTAATACGTTAAACATTATTAGTATTTAGTATGTATTTCGACCTGCACGTGAATAACCGTAAGAGTGACGCACTGAATCTCATCTTGACGGATACTCTCCAACTTTAATATTTGTTGATATTCCTATTTAAGCGATAGATTATTGATCATACAGTCGACAGAAGGTGGATATATAGAGGAACATTCGATATTAGAACTATAGTAAGTGAAACTTCCAGAAAAAACCCCCCCGTTGTGGCTAAAATATAGAATTAAAGGGAAGAAATCCTCGCGATGTCAGAGGTTATATCGCTAAATTATACAGGCGACAGTGTTAAACGAATCAATAGTGGAAGTAGTAAGAAGTTTACTAGTTTCAGGACGCTTATTTCTTACTTGTTTAGTAAGGGGAACAACGAACATGATACTAATCATGCCACCATCATAGTTATAGCCCGTAGTATAACGCGGGAGCGATGCAAATTGGATCGGTTGGGGATGAAGGAGAAGACATTATTATTGAAATATTTCTTTAATCATTTGAATGTGGTGGTGGTGGATGGTGGCGCATTGGAGAATGAGGTGGTGGTAGAACAGATCAACGAGGCGATCGATAGGATTGACAGATTGATCCACGATAGGATATCGAGGGTGGAAACATGGACGGGGACGGGGAAAGCATCGGTGAACGATTTTTTCGATCAAGAAACGGCGACCGACAATGACTTGATGTTTTCGATAGATGATATTGTGGCGACGATGTCATTTGTGTTGACATATAATACTAACACCACTCCGGGTACTCTCGCGAGCCTCATCGAACTCAACAAACTCATAATGGAAGAAATCGATTTTTTGAGCTTGTTATCTAATAATTCGAAACGTCATTTGCTGAAACTATGCCATTTGTTAGGTCACTGGTCGTTTCCCGCCCATGAGTTGACCAACGACGACTTGGTGTACTGTGTGTATTTGGTATTGGCGTATGCGATAAATGAGGTGAAGAAGAACACTGATTTGAGTTTACAGCCCGATGTGTCGTTTCCCTCATCTAATGAATTGCTTGGGCTTGTATTCATGGTCAGAGATACCTACAAGAACGGCAATCCGTTTCATAATTTCCGTCATGCGGTAGATGTGTTACAGGCGTGCTTTCACTACGTGATTAGATTGAGGTGCTTACCGTGCTTCAAACAGTTCAGAACAGACCCCAAGGCTGACGAATGGCTTGTGTTGAGCGGTGAAGTAGCGTTGGACACAGCCGTAGAACTTATACCTGTTGACGACAACGACGCGCTGCCACTGTCGATATCAACCTGTCTTGAGTCCACATCTGGTATTGTAGATGGACTGGTAATATCCATGCAAAAGGAAACCACTGCTGAGAGTTCGGCTCATATGAATTCGATCCAAACATTAGCTTTGCTAATAGCGGCGTTAGGCCACGACGTGGGGCATCCTGGCGTCACCAATGCATTCATGATTAAGCATTCAGCACCAACGTCGCTTATATATAACGAACGATCAGTGCTTGAGCTGTATCATTCAGCAGTATTCATCAACAAGATTCTTTCCATAAACTGGCCCGGTATCCTTAATGTAGATATCGACGGCAAGACTAAAATCTCCTTAAAAAACTTGATTATATCTTGCATACTTGCTACAGATATGGCCGAGCATTTTGAGTACATTGATAAACTCGCCCATTTCAAGGCAGACCAGTACATTCTCGAAGTGAATCGGGTCAATCTTATTTCGAGTCTCTTGATCAAGTGTGCCGATATCTCGAACGTCACCAGGCCATTACGGGTGTCGTCACAATGGGCACTGGTGCTTGGTCGAGAATTCTGTGAGGTGTCTACATTGGAAAAGAAACTAGCTCTCCTCCAACCAACCCCGGAGCTCGATGTTCATTACGACAAGATCCGGAGCGCATTGCCCGATATCTTGCAGACCAACCCCGATATACACAAGGGCCAGATCTTTTTCATCAACACCTTCGCCGAAAACTTATTCAATAACATCGCCGATTTGTTGCCCGAGCTTCGCTACACCTGCGACATCATCCAGGAAAATAAAGAGTTTTGGCTAAGTCGCTAATATCTGTCATTTTTCAGTTATATATACCAACAATTTGCCTCATCTTTGGTACTGCTTAATTGCTATACTTTCATTGGCAGTCGCTACATTTCTGGGTAACACCAGATGTAATGTACAAATGCTTTCATATCTCACATTTGCTAGGTACCATCATTACCCATCGAATAGGGTTACTACATTCATGCTGCTTGCTTTCCATCCGTTTTACTTTTACATTTAAGGCCTCTTGGCCCCTTTTGTTTGCTTTTATTCGGCTCTTTGATACATAGTTCTTTCCTCCTTGTTACGTCTACCTATTATATGCATTTACACCGTTCTTTCTTCCCCGTAGATACCCCATATCGTCGTTGTCGTCGTCGGTATAATCTGGACCTGGTGAAAATAGGTCACGTGTCTGAATAATTTCTTCGGAATCGACGATGAGGTGGAACGTACTAAAAATGAATAACCGTATATACTTTCAACCCCCCTAGACACCTGTTAAAACAATTGCAGTCCGAAAAAAATCATTGTTTGTGATAGGGAAGACAACAGTGTAATTGTTAAGAATTATTGATTCAAGCAAATTGACCCTATATTTAAGTGAACAGAAATTTTCAGCTGCCCACGATGGATCGTCCAGGATTTAGTTCACCTCCATTTAATGACAAAAAAATTGTTTTGTCACCCCCACCTATCGAACCTAAACAGTATTCGTTTCTTCAGCAACATAATGCTGGTGGTGCACCACCCGTAGGGTTTCAAGAAAGGCAACAGAGCGTTGGATATAATCTTCAGCAAGAATTTGAGACTTTAACCGCTGACTTGGATTTGGATTTGAGAAACAACAAGGATATGCAACAGAATGTCGATGCACCATTACAGGCGACTCAAAGTGGCAATGTGGGTCGGGGAATGATGCATTCGACTCTGCAGTACGGATTTGGGGAATTAGGGCCAGGAGGGTCGCTCCAGAATACGTTATTGACGGACGCTGCGTTATCTCCTAATTTGCCGACGGCTTCATCCCATAGTGCCCTTGGTACATTATTGAATAACAATGGTAATGGCAGCTTTTTGCCACCATTAGCGTCTATTCCTAATAGACCGCAATCGGTGAATGATTTTTCCAATTTTTTCAATCGCCAACAGCAACAGCAGCAGGCAATAGACCGTCAACAGCAGCAGCAGGCAACCAACTTCTATCTGGACTTGATTGTTTTTTGTAACTGGATTGAGACGTTGAATCCTCGTGATAACATTACCATGATTGATTACTTGTGCAATAACTTGCCCCTTGACA
The DNA here is from genome assembly GCA_024586305.1 of Debaryomyces sp. S3305. NCBI lineage: Eukaryota > Fungi > Ascomycota > Pichiomycetes > Serinales > Debaryomycetaceae > Debaryomyces > Debaryomyces sp. S3305. Next base: position 144,101 of record JAMYHY010000031.1, read on the forward strand.
TTTTGCTCACGTTCAAGTCTAAATTGGATAGCCATTTGACCCATTACCATAACCAGCTGACTGCCAGTCAACCGCTTCACCAACAGCAAAATCAACCGGTTTCATTTGGTGTTTTGTCACCATACCAGCAACAACAGAACGATATTCTCGCCGAGATGGAAAATTTGAATTTGGATAATTCTTTGAGCAGTGATACCGGTGCATCTTTGAACCAGAAGAGTGCTCCTGCATTGCAGCAACCAAAGCCAAAGTTGAATTCTGTTAGAAACCATGGGCAGCATTTGTATGCTGAGCAACAGACTCAAAGACCGCGCTCTGCCGACCCAAATATCCATAAATACAGTCCCAACTACAACTTGCCACAACAGCAATTCGAAAGGGCTAAGTCCCCAACTTCACACTTGTATGAGAAGACAAACTTTTTACAACTCGCAGCCGCCAACTCCAATTCTCCTTCAGTCAGCCAACAAAAAGGAGCCAACAATTCAGACGACTCTGTTGACTTATCTGCGCATGCTGCATTGAAATTGGGAGCGTTAGCGACTATTAATTCGAGAGTTGCGTTGGACTCTAATCGCAAGAGTCATGTTCACAGCGCTCACGGTCATCAGCAATCGCATTCGCATTATTTCCCCCAGCAGGGTGCTCTGCAACATGGACCGTTCCTGCCGGCTTCAGCTTATGAGGAGTCTATTAACAGAACAGCAAATTCGTCATCAGTGCCGATTTTGGTTCAACACAACAAGTCTCCTCCAGGATTGAGTAGAAGCAAGAAATCAACCGAAGGTTTAGGGCAAGGAGCTAATGCTTCTTCTGGATCGCCTCAAACTACGTCGACCACGTCTATGCCCGCTGATATCTCCAATCCTGATTTATTAAACAACATTCCTGCGTGGTTAAAGTTGCTTAGATTGCATAAATATACTGATTGTTTGAAGGATATCTACTGGAAAGATTTAATTGAGTACGACGATCCCCTGTTGGAGAAAAGAGGAGTGAAGGCTTTAGGAGCCAGACGGAAATTGTTGAAAGCTTTCGATGCGGTCAAGGAAAGTTTATAGATGCGTTACGATTAAATAGTAACTGTTGAAAAATGTAATACAGTAATAATCACCCACTATTTGATATATGGGTGCTATAGTACTAATTTATTCAATAGACTTGTATATTAATAAATTTACTAAAGCTAATAAGGCGACCGTAAATAAAAAATCGATCAATACACCCATGTATCCCCCAGGTTCAATCTACATAATGATACAACAAGAGTTAGTCTTCTTGGCTTGTTTATAAAACATTCTCGAAGAACTGGACAACGCCTCAGACTTATCAACTAACGAATCTAATTTTTCACCTCTTTGTAAAACACTTTCGATGGTCTTGTGCAAGACGATCTTGGTCTCGTCCAATTCTTGCTGCACCTTCATTATCGAATCTGCCTGGCTAGGATCCTGGTACTTCTTAATGTAATGTTCTAAGTTATCGTAGTTGAAACTGGCGTTTGTAGCACTAATATTGGCCCAATCTTTCTGTGGGTGTAAGGACAAATATTCTTCTAAAATCTTGTTGATCAATGTGTAGGCTGGTCTAACTGGGTACTCCTTGTCAGTAATAACGACACAAGCAAGCCCTTCTGATCTAGCATAGGTGTGTCCGATGTAGTTACCTTCCTCAATACTCTGTCTTTGGCCTGCTTGCGTTCTTTGGGATACAGTTTCGGAGAAGAACGTCATAAACTGTGATACCCCGTTCCTTTCAAAGAACGAAAATTGCGATAAATCTCTAGCTGATGTTAACTCTAATGCTTTGTCACCTCCGATTCTCAAGATTCCAATATAGTAGATCTTCATTTTGTATATTTCTGACTATTTTTATAACAAGTTTCTACTTTATGGCAAACTTTAGTGAACATTCTTTAAATGAGCATGAGGCTTTTTTTTCGATCAATTGTTATCAACAGCACAAAAATAAACGAACATACCAAGGTTCCATAGCAATAATTGAAAGATCTTCATATGAAAATAGACGATAATATAGGAGGCGTGAAGGGTGACTCCATTCCTAATTTGAAGATAGTGATTTTGGGGGATCTGGGGGTTGGTAAAACCTGCTTGAGGTCCCAGTTCATCTATCACATATTTACGAATGCTTACAAGGCGACGATAGGTGGAGACTATCTTACGACTACGGTGATGATACCGAGAGACGAGGGTCATGGTAGGAGTCAGATGCTGGAACAGACCACGGGACAAACTATGGAACATACCATGGAATTGAATACAGAAAATGAAGAACATGATGACAGCGAAGATACATTGACAGGGTGTAAAAATATGGCCGAGAAGGTGAATTTACAAATATGGGACACGGCAGGGCAAGAGAGGTTCAACTCAATCTCGCAGGCATTTTATAGAGGTACTGATGTAGCTATACTCGTGTACGATATTACCAATTACGAGTCTGTGCTCAGTCTTCGGGACTGGTTCAAACGATTTATAGAGCATTGTCATGTTGAACGGCCTGGAGTCATGATCATTGGTAATAAGATAGATAAGGAGAGCGAACGGTGTGTGGATAAAGATGAAATACGGGAGATCCTAAACAAGAACACGGACATAAGTATCGATGCATATGTGCGGGATTGGGACACTGATTTGCTAGAGGTAAGTTGCAAGAAACGAGAATTGGTTGATGGCTTGTTTCAACGAGCAGCCCAGTTGGGGTTTGAATTGCAGACCAATTCAGGCGACAAGAATGCTAAGAATATGCTTAGTTTTGATAGTATAGACCTACAGCAGGGAATAGGCCGTGCTTCTTCTTCGCGATGCTTATGTTAGTAGTTTAAATTAATGATACTTATGGACGACATAATAAAATAATGCTTATTGTAATAGCTATGTACAGATATAATTACAAACAACATGTGCAATTCGTCTAGGGGCGACTGCTTATTTGGTGTTGGAATCTTCAGCCTTGGCTTTTTCCTTGGCTACTTTGGTGGCGTCGTCAGCAATCGTTTCAGCAGATTGTTCTGAAGCATCTCCTTTCTTCTCGTTAACGTCAACTAATGGTTCTTGTTCTTCGTCGTCGTATAATTCTTCCTTATAGTGTTCTGGATGTTCTCTGAAACAGTTTCTCATATTTTCGAACTTCTTGATACACTCAATACCTTTTGGTTCTGATTCGGAGTAGATGAAACACGCAAAGGCTTCCTTGAATTCTTCACCACATGGTCCGTGGGCCATCCCCCCTAAACAAGGACAATCCCAGTTAATTTCACCTGTCTCAGGGTTGTAGGCTGCACCTTCATACGAGTTTTCTTCGTCTTTTTCGGATTCTTCCGATGGCTTGTCAGTTTCGGTTCTAGTTTCTGGGTTGGCTTCTTCTGCTGGAACCTTGGTTTTAACATCACCTTTACCAATGGCTTCCTTTTCGGCCTTTTCAACAAATTCCTTTTTTCCTGTAGACTCTGCCTTCTTTTTTCCTTCTTCGACCTTGCTTTCGTCGACTTCATTTGCAATATGGTTACCGTTCAAGTAATTAACAGACATGATGGCTGGAATTAAGGCAATACCAACACCTAAGTACATGTTGGTTCTAGAAACCTTTGCGGCTCTAAATCCTTGGTTTGAAAAACTTCTCTTGGAAAAATTTTGTGTAGTTTGAGTCAACACTCTTCTTGTAACGATTCTATACATTATTCTAATCTTTACGGTGGGATAGCTAAGATATAGTTCAATAGGAATGCTTAATTTGCCATTTATATGGAAATTTTTCAGATGACTAAGCACGGATTATATACACTCTGGACTTAAGTCTTGATGTTATACGGGATTATACTAGCTGCAAAATATCCCTTTCGTAGAAGGAATCCTATAGAAGGTACGATAATGGGTAATAATGGCCGCCTGAAAGTGAATTTAAAATAAAAAAGCATCCAATTTAGCTTTATTTGTAGGGATTTTTATCAAAAGTTTTGAAATTAAATCAGGTCAAAAACTCTTATTAATTCCACCAATTTGGGCCTTGCCTAACTTTTGCTCAAGACTACAAGTGTATTACCGTGCTCATGTGTATTTCTTCCCGTATAAACCCGAGGTTGACGATTTTATTGAATTATGTACAAGTGTATATGCATTTCGAACCAATAGGCATATCCGACTGGTTGGACAAATGTTTATTATTTTTTAGATTAGATTCAGTTAGCTGGATGTATCTTAAGTGTCTCTCACGTCTTTACTTAAATCTTCTAATGGTAAAGGTTCATTTATTGGGTTTTCAACACGAGAACTAGCCCAGAGAATCAGGCAAAATACAACAATCACAGATACCCCTCCAACTTTACGAAGAACTTTTAAAGTGACTTCTGACTCCTTTGTATTCTCTTCTCCGAACCTATTTATTCTTTTGTTTATTCGTTTGAAGTCTTCCTTCATAGAATATGTCCTGACACTTGGATTGGATTTTAAGGAGATGAGCCCACTTCTGTAAGCTCCGAGTGATCTTATTGTTATACTTCTGGTAATTTGTATCATTATTGTCTTATAATTGATGGGATTCTCTCAATTGTTTGCTTTAATTTGCATTGATTTTATCTTCATACTCATTATCTGCTCTCCCGTGAAAAATTGAGCACTAAACAGGTTTTCGCACAACCTTTTAATGGTTCCGTATATTACGATGAAGCATACAATCAGCTTATTGAAACGGATGCCCTGGTTATAATCTCTTGAAGTATTCTTTCAGAAATATTTAGTCAAGTCGTTAAGGCTAATTGGTTCGTAGTCGATTTTATCAGCCCCTTGTAGGTTTGTAGAAATCCATAAAACATCGTCTTGGATATATGAATATTTCTTTACTGATTTAGATTCTAGTTTATATAACGGAAGACCTAATTCAGGATGATGCTTGTTCTTGATTGTGGAGAATAGAATATCATTCAGCATGCAGTAAGATACGACTACATCCTTAAATGACGTCATTAACTGATAAGATGGAATCCCTTCCACGTTTACTGAAGATGGCTCTATATTGTTTGGGTCGTTTGAATCTAAATTCAACATTAGTTCATAAATCTTCTTGTTGACTGGAAACGAGTCATTTTCATAAGATGGTAGTCTTGGTAACGATGCTGGTTTTTCGTCTACTATATCTTCAATAATTAGCAAACCAGTATTGAAAAACCAGTCAACCATACGGATTATTGGTGATGTGGCGAAATCGTATTCCTTTGCAGAATTGCAGAACCAATCGTACCACATTCGATACCATTGTGATATTTGTAAGGAGCTGTAGTCAATCAGTTGCAACCATACAACTAGGGTTTTTATCCAAGGATTAAAGAACTTGAATTGCAAAAGAACAACTGCTTGCTGCCTATTGATTAATTGGTGTTCGAATTTAAAAATTAAAAGAAAAACAAGCTCTAACTTCGAAAATTCTAACTTAGACCCTAACCAGGAAAGATCTTCATGGGTGGACATAAAAGTGCATAAGGACATTTTCAACGCATTCTGGATCTCTGTGTTTACTCCATCGCCTAGTATTTCATCGAAAATGATAGTCCATACTTCAAATAAGAGTGATAATTCGGAAACAATACTTTGCTCGTAGTACTCTTTGCCCTGTTTTGTACTTAAATATTCTTCCCAGAATGAGCTTCCACTCCCATGCATTACAAAATTCAAGTATTTCTCGGATACTGTACCAATCAAAGCCTTACCCACTATCAGCGACTCATCTAGAGATAGCAAAGATATATAATCCATAATAAAATCATGGGGTGGCATATTGGAATCTCTGCCAGGCGACCATGCATTCAATTTTTGATTAAGGAATGGCAATAGCACTTCGTTAGTCAAATTGTTCGATATTGCTAATGTAGGATTTATCAATACTGGAGCACTTATCCAAATCTGTAAATAATCTATTAGTTGACCGTGAATAGTATCCATATTTGTTTTAGCATCAATTATAATTTTCAAATTCTGTTTAATGTTGGAGTAAATTAAGGAGTCCCAATGACCCAATCGATTCAAATCAATTACCTCAATTTCTCGATACATGTATGCCCAGTCGGACATTATATTTATGAATAAGTGGTTTGGATCAATTGCATCCTCAAAATACTTCAGGAATAATTCAGACACAATCAGTGAAACTATTGAAACAAACGTTTCCCTAATTCCCTTAAATGCAGAGTATGGTGGGCTTATCAACTTTTTCAATGTATTCGTAACACAAGCAATCTTTTTCTCTTCGTCATCAAGCGATATGTATTCTTTATTGAATGCGTCTATTACTTCCACAATCCGTTCCATTTGAATCAAATCATCATTTTGTGAAGTTAAGCGAGCTTCGATTTCTTTCAATTGAAATCCGTGGAACCTTTCTTCCTTTATTACATTATCCAACTCATTATTTAGTCTGTTCAATTTCTCGTACGCATTAGTCAACTCACTGGACAAGTTTTGATTCCCGTGTCGTATGGTTTCCTTCGAAACATTGTCAGACAACTCCTTGTATTTCATTGGAACATCCACACCCTTCAATTCCAAATCTTCAATTAATTCAAAAATATCTAACTGAGACTCTACCCTATCTGGTTTCTCTTGTTTCTCTTCATCGCTCGAACTCATACCTTCATCAGAATCCTGAATTTTTTCCTTAATACCACCAACTCCTAAACCTTGTGGCCTCAACTTCGTTTCAATTGGGTTCACTATACCTCTTTTGTCTGATCCTAGCCCAGTGCCTTCTACATACCCCATCTTCATCATTAACTTAGCTCCAATACCATATTTCTTGGTGTACGATGACGATCCACTAATCTCTACCGGAGTATTAAGCCACTTCAATGGAACTTCTCCATTTACTCCTTCGCCATTAATATTTTCACCGGCCTGTTTCACACCATCTTTCGGGTCGTTCTGTTCTTCTTGTTCTTCGTCGTCGTAATCTGAAAATTCATCATTAATCGATCTCGCTAGCATACTCATCGACTGAGGAGGTTTAGCATTTGAAGCATTCTTCTCGGGCAAGGTCGAAGAAGACCCCTTTGTGAACGTTAGGTTCTTATACAGACTCGAAGTGCCCATATATAGCTTTTAGTTCTTATCAATACAACGGTCTAACAATGGTAGGCTAGAATCTGTTTACGGTTCATATATGAGATGGTTCACGTGAATGGTTCCAAATAAATGCAGAATGTTTTATTACGAACTATATGACTAAATACTATAACTTCATGGTCTTAATAAGATCTGATAGATTAATCTCTTCAGCCGATTCGTTAAACTTACCACCATTGTAATTTTTTTGTACGTCATCTAGGCCCTCCGTTACAACCTGTATAATTGAGGGCTGGTTAAGTTCACCAGGGAGCTTAAACTCAGTGGGAATAAACTCACCATATCTTGCAAGCCAGTTCCTCCGGCGTTCGTATTCTTCTTGTTGTAAATGGAACATATCATTGTTGAGAAACTCCGTGAGTTTTGCAAGGTATTTTCGTGGATATGTGTATTGTTCGTAAAAGAGCTCAGTAAGATACTCTGATTTGTAGATTGAGAGGAATTGGGTATAGTGGTACAGAAGCAGGCTTACCGTCTCGATATAGGCTTCAAGCGGCGTCTGGTTCGAATTCATAGCTATCGAGCACTTGCCAAATATTTCATCGCAGGAGAGGACTAAGATCATATATTTTGACAAGTGAGTGGCCTTATAATCTGTATAAAACTCAAGAAGATCCTTGATCATGGAGATTAAGGAGTCAACACGGGAAAACTCGCTTTTCAAGAGCTTTTTTGTCCTCACTTCGTTGTTCACAATGATATCGTATACGGTCTTGAGTTCCTTGAGCACATCCGGTAATTCGAGAGCGTCATTTCGAAGCACTTCAAAATTCACATCACCCAGGGGGGGTTCCGGATTCTTTGTGTTGAAAAACAACGTTCCCTGGACACATTGGTCGTAATGGTTCGTCATCATCTCCAACATGGGCACCAATTCGTGCTCCAACGACGAATTTTCCTTTAATATAGTATTGATCAAGTTGTTTAGCTTGTAAGGAGACACATCCAGTCCCAAGTTCATTCCCAATTGAACCGGCATTAGCTCCTTATACTGCTTCATAATATTATTATACTTTTTCGACGCAATTATCTGATACGGCTCCATTACGCTCTCATTCATCGTTTTATCGAGTAATCCATGCAATTTAGTACAGTTGGCCTTATAAATTTCAATGTTGGTAGTAAGCAATTTTATGTCATCTATGGCAATGAAATCACAGAGGCTCCTATCCTCTACCATAGTGTCTATATGTGCCTCTAGTTCATGCACTACGTTATTAATTAAGTAACTTGGGACTTTTGTCTTCGCTAGCTGTGCAAGAATATCGTCTAACTCTGCTAATGCAGGGGTCAAATCTCGCTCAACTTGTACGTTGAACCGGCTGGCCGATTCCTTCCTTATTCGACTTTGGGACTCTACTATCGATGTCAACAACTCATGTTGCTGTTTCAATGCATCAACCATAAATGTGACAAATTGAAGCCTTTCAGGAAGCTGGGTAACGAGCTGATAAGTAGTTGATTGGAGCAGTGCTTGTGCCCGTGTGCACATCTTTTTGGCCTCCTGTAAAGTAGTTTGCGCTTGCTCTGACCATGATATCACTGTATCTCTATCAACACCTGAAGACATATCATTCCTAGCCAATATATAGAACCCTTTACATCCATTCTATTCACTTATCTATGGTCCTTATTATATGGAGCATTAAATCATGTGACTATTTTTTTTTCGACCTGAAAATTGTGTTCAGGTAACATTCAACGTCAATCAGCCATCTATAGATACCAAATTAATCAGTATTCTTGATTCTAACAGGTTGGTCAGAGTAGTATAGAATGAGTAGTACTGACATATTGCAACATTTACGAGAAACAACGGTCAATAAGGAGCCTATAACGTTGCTTAAAGGCGATGGAGATAATCAAAGTGCAACAGAATCAATAAAAGAAGCTAGTCACGTAAAGTTTGGAGTTTCAGAGAATATATACTCGTTGGATGAGCTCACCAACTTCTATAATGAGGATAAACCTCAAACATTGAAGGCAGTGATATTTTGTTGGTTACATGACAAGTCGTCGATTGTTGACTATAAGAATGAATGTTTGGACTATGGCATTGCGGACTTCAAATTCTTAGTAAAAACTGAATTGACCACATGGTTGAATGGTAATTCAGATACATGTACTTTCATTAGAAACGAGGGGAGTAACAAAGGCACCGGTGCTAGTTCGACTTCTAATGTTGGTAATGCAAGTAAGGCCGATGCGGTGGACAGTAAAAAGCACAAGTTGGACGACCCCCAGATCGACCGTATTTCGCAGCATGAGAAGGAGTCTATAGATCATAATGCTGCGTTGAGAGGATCCAAAAATATTGACTTTGGTTACCTAGTATCCGATGCGAAGAAATTTATTAGCCAGTTGAAACGTGCTAAACCATCCTCATCATCCACGCAAAACGGTTCCAAATCTAATGGCACTGGTGCTCCAAAGAAGCAGCCCATCATTATTGTTTCTCCTGCCAGTACTTCTTTAATAGCATTGAATAACATCAAAGAATTCCTTGAAGACAGTAAATTTATTGAGCCTAGTGCGTCGGCAAACAAGAAGCCTGCAAACGGTATTGTTACTATTCATCATAATTCAGAAAGATTAATATCTTCGGCCCAGAACATTATGGTTGTTGATAATGTTGATATGTTCACGAAGCCAGAATACTGGGACCGTGTGGTTGCAATCTTCACAACTGGTCAAACTTGGCAATTCGCCAAATATAAATACTCAAAGCCTGAACACTTATTTCAAAGATACGCTGGTTTTTACGTCAGCTACCACGGGGATGTGACCCCGAAACAAATCAAGGACTGGAACGTAACTGAGTTGAAGATTGATAGAAGTGATAAGAGATTTAGAGATAAAATGGTCGTGAGAGACTTTTGGGCGGATATTGAAAAGGTCTTGATTGCCAAGGGGTACGGTAAGCAATAAACACCCCCGAAGCCGTATAACATATAACTACTGTAAAATTATTTTAATATAAACTATTGATCTATTATGCACGCTATATACAAGTATAATTATCTATCGATCTAGAGATAACGTTTTTCTAAGTCGATAAACTTTTGATAAATCTCCTCTGCCGTCAAATTGCTGATCTTTCTATCATCTCTTGATCTAATTGCAACAGTTCCATTTTGTAAATCCTTATCTCCAAGCATTAATATGTATGAATACCCTTTTTGTATTGCATCCTTAATTCTATTCCCGACGGTTTCACTTCTGCTATCTACGTCAACATAAAAATTATAACCAGTCATGGGAGACACTTCGACCGTATCATCCATTATATCGCCGACTAATTTCTTCTGTAAAGCAACTGCTGCGTCGTGGTGAGTATCATTAACAGGAATGATCACAGCCTGTCTTGGGTTTATCCAAAATGGCCATTTGCCTTGATAATGGTCTAACAAAATGGCAAAGAATCTTTCCAAGGAACCAAATACAGCTCTATGGATCATTATAGGTTGATTATCACGATTACCATCTTTAGAAATATAATTCAATTTGAATCTCGATGGCAACTGAAAGTCTAATTGTATGGTACCAACTTGATGTTTCTTATCAAATGCATCTTTTAATAATATATCAATTTTTGGGCCATAGAAGGCACCATCACCTTCTCTGATTGACCAATTCCCTCTCCCAGCTGTATTGTCCAAAACATTTGTAAGTTGAGACTCTGCATCATTCCATGTGTTAATGTCACCCATAAATTTATCAGTTGGTCTCGTTGAGAGAAAGAACTCAACGTCTTTAATACTATCTATACCAAACACTTTATAAGTATCTTTTATTAAGTTGATGGTATTCGTGATTTCATCTTGGATTTGGTATAGTTCGCAGAAAATATGGCCATCATCTTGATGAAAACGACGGACTCTTGTCAAGCCCGAAAGTGCTCCACTGGCTTCATTTCTGTGTAAAGACGAGAAGTCCGAATATCTAATCGGTAGCTCATTATACGATCTTTCAAACTTTGAAAATATTAAGCAATGGCCAGGACAATTCATCGGTTTTAATCCATAATCATGCAAGCCTTCGCTATCGTCATGATTATGTTCATGACTTATATCCTCTTCCTTTGATAAATCGTTACCAACAACCTTGAACATATCTTCCTTATAGTTTTCCCAATGTCCTGACATTTCCCACAATTTAGTTTTGTAAATCAATGGGGTAATAACTTCTTGAAATCCATATTTTAATTGCTGATTCTTCATAAAATGAACTAACTTATTAAATATACGTGTTCCGTGTGGCAAAAAGAATATAGATCCTGGAGTTAATGAATCAGTAGTATATAATAATTGCTTGTTTGAAATGGCATGGTTTGCCTGCGTTGACGATTCCTTGTCACTGATATTTGAAGAGTAACGAAAGAATGACAATCCGGTGTTACTCATTCCACCAATTCTAATTCTCGGAGCCAAAGACCCCTTTGATAATCTAACCATATATTAAAGCTGCTTCTGCAAAATAGATTTACTAGCTACAATTTTTTTTTCATCGAATTATGTCCCAGAAAGATTGCGCACAGATATCAAATACCCATATATTAAATAAGAATTTAGTATACAAAGTTATGAAAGCATATATGCAATATTAACCTATATATGTGAAGTAACTATGATGAGCGTGATAATTCCTTATTGGTTCAGGTAAAATCAGTATTTCTATGTATTAATCTGACTATTAGCAGTGATCCATTCGTAAAATAGAAATGTCAGACTAGTAATAAAAAAGTATGGGGCTACGATTCTAGCTTAGTTTCAGGAGTTTCAGAAGCAGAAATAGGTACTGTGGAACTACCGGCCGTATTTTCATCTTCCTTAGTGGTTGCAATTACAGGTGGTGGAGGAGCAACATTCTTTGATTCTTTTCCGTGGTCTTTTTGTCTCCATGTAACATACTTGATCTTGAATCCACTGAAAGTTTTGAACTGAGTAGGCTTTTTTATCCATTTCTTTGTAGGATTACCCGATTTATCTAACAAGTAATGTTCACTGTTTATGCTGTTCATCGTTAATCCAGATGTCGACAGTTCCTTTAATCCTGAGTTAATCTTAAAGTTGTTCACATTGGACGCTTCTTGGTTGGTGCTTGGTGCTGGTGATGATACCTTCGATACCGTCTTCGGTGGGTTTTTTATGACCTTCTTAGGTGCTGGTGAGGCACCTCCTCCTGCAGTTTTTTTCTCTTCTGCCGTTATTTTCTTTTGACGTGTCTTCGATATAGGGGTTGGGAAATGTGGTAATGTTTGCAAAAACGAACTTGGAGCTCTTAATTTAACCCAGTGTCTTTTAGGTTGCGCCATAATTTCTGAGTCTAGTGCTATTAATACTCGGGTCCAGCTAACGGCTCTATATATATATAGCCAAAATCGAATTAAAAATGAATAATATGAACACTGTATGAGTAACAGGCTTTTATTATGAAAGGTTGGATAGAAATGCTGATAAAAAGGTAGATTAAAATGTTAAATACGGCCTAAATCAACGAAAAAAGTGGTTCAAATCGTGATTGAGAAATTTCATTCCTTCTTATTAGATGCAAACTAGCTTGTAAACACTATTACAATTGCATCACAGTAAGATGGAAACACGACCCGATTTGAGTAGGCAGCGAATGTCTTCAAGGATAGACTTTCTTTCTAATGATTTGAAATTGGATGTCAGGGCATATCAGAGAACATATGAGGGAGCATACACCCGTACAGCCATAGGTTGCTTGTCATTTTCAATCGTAATTATAAAGTTATTTTCGAAGGAGTTTCTTCTAATTGGGACAATCTACACTGTTTACGGTTGTTTGCTCTATTTTATAGGAGTATTCAAGTCATATTCGGTTGATACGTATTATGATCCATCTAAGAAGATGGAAATGTATAAAACTGGGGGTAATAGTGTTTTAATCCTATCAGTGATAAGTTTAATTAGCTACATTGCATTATTGGTATTGGTAATACGGTTGTGATTAATATAAAGGTTCATATCCGTTGGATATAGGAATAATATATACATGAGAATAATAAATAACAATAGGACCTTCAGGTAAGGGCACCCAAGCCGAATACTATGACTTGGAAAAGCAATTGGATAGACCAAAATCCCACTTTCTTCATCCTGGCCACTCTTGCTTCTTCGTCCGCAACATAATCGACAAAATTATCATAGACTTCTTCTGAAATGTCATCCATTAAAAGTGAATCATAGACGGTCCATGAGCCGCTAAAATCGGCTATATTTTTAACAATCCTACTCTTAACTTCAATAAATGTGTTCTTGGAGTTAATATATGCAACAATCGGTCTAATCAATGCGTAGTTAATGTAAGATAACTCGGGAGTCTGAAATGGTACAGTTGCTCTGACATTATTCAATCTAATTGTCAAATCCAATACGAAGTATTTCAGAATATCAGTATAATCGCTACTGGTCAATCTCATGTGGTGATCTGGATGCAGACTTTTCTTAGGAACTTCGGGATTACGGTATCTGTTGGCCTCCTTTTTTATTGATTCTGCAATAATTGTGACTAATTCACTCATATTTAAGTCGTTGTTGTCTTGTGGTACCATGACATCACCAATCATGTCAACTTTTCCACTAGTAATCCATCCAAACGGTCCTTCCAATCCAGTATTTAAATGATCAATTTCTAACGAATCTACTCTGAGTCTTGTAATTCGTTTCCAAGTATCGGACATCTCAGCTTTGGAATAATCCTTATTAAAGTCATCTAATCTCTGTTTCTTGTGAACAGTAAATAATGCATTATCATAAGATCCGCTCATGATATTTGCATTCAAAAAGTCATAGAATAGCCAATGTTTTCTTAGTTTAGATAATTCGCAATTATAAATTGCTACGTCAAAATGCCTGAAACCGCTAGGCTGTATCAACTTGAAAAGTACATCTTCCATCTTGAATTCATTTATCTCGAAATCGCCTGGCTGATAAACATTCTTGTAATTCGTTGCGTCGTCATCTAAATCCCAATGAACGTGGCCACGATCAACAACTCCTCTTAAACCCTTTATCTCTAGGTTTTCAACCATGCCCGTACCGTTAACCCACTTATTGAACGATAATGATAGATTTACTTCTTCTATTGTTAGATCGAATTGCGTATAGTTCCCGTCATCGAATAGTTCATCTTCGGGAGTATCTTTAGAGCCATGAACACTTGCGGCGTAAGCTTCTGCCTGCGATCCTTTGGTGAATTTGGTTGACAGTTTAGGTCTTCTACTCACAAAACATTTCCTGAAACTAATTCTACCGTCAGACCATCCAGGAACAACAGCACTTTCGAATGTAACAGTTAAATTGGAGTTCTTCGTAATAAACTCACCCATTTTCCGGGCCACGAATTCCTGAGCAAATACAGTATTAATAGTGAATATAACCAAAGAAAAGAATGTAGTTGTGGCCAAGAAGAATAATAACACGTTTCCCATAACTAACCATGAGAAAACAGCAGAATAATCATCTGTATTGAACGGTCTATTCGATTTTTTAAGCATCCATTTTAAACGTATCCTCATCCTTGAAAAAAAGTTGGTTGCCTTAGACAATAATTTTTCTCTGGTAACTGGTTTTACTTCATGTGTGTTCTTATCTATATGTGGTTTTTGTTGTAGCTTAGTCTTCGATGAAGTTGATTCTGATTCACCCAGAAAGTTATTTCTGCCTGTCTTATCATCTACAACGTGCTTATTAGACTCTCCCGAAATTCTTTCTTCGCCCTCTTTCAGCTTACTATAATGCCGTATCTGGGGCATTATTATATTTTGAAACACCAATTTTCTAGTATAATTTGGATATGGAGTACTAAATATGCTTCGCGTACAAAATCTCCTATTGACTCTCCATATGCTGCATTGCAACGGTTTAATAGCCCTAATATATATCATAGTTCGCAAACGAGGTCTGATGTATCCGAGTCGACCTTTCAAGCTTATCCTTCGAGCTTTCGTTTCGATTTAGTTATCAAATCATACACCTTACTCTAAGGGAGTAGCTGGAAATTAAATTCAAACAGTGTACTGCATATAAGTCTCATCGATCTCCCGGAGACTACTCTAATCTGACTTCAACTATGAATAAATCATGAATAGATGGATAAGATAGTGCTATATTAGACGAGTCTGGAAAGAAGAAGCAACTAGCTTAAAAAAAAATAATGGAATATATAAGTAATTGTTGCTTTTTTTTGTGAGTACATTGATAGAATAAATTGACCTCACCAAAATGAGATCCCAGATCTCCCTAAATATGTGGACTCATAAGTTCTTAAATGTACGGGCAACATCTTTTGTAAGCTCCAAATTGTAGGGATGTTTTTAGTTTGTTGTATGAGGCATGATAATCCTCAACCGTCTTAGTATGTAATAGGTTCCAAATTAATGATTGTCGTTTCCACTATAATTCATAAACAAATCTAATTATTTACTGCTTTTCAAGCTATATCACTATAAGAATATTCATCTAGACTTATATAATAAGCTTCAACTGACATGGAATTAATTTGTCTATTTTACATCGTTCATCATTACGCTAAATAATTGAGCTGATTTTTCGTCTTTTCAAGAAAATAATCTTTCTATTATGGAATAATAATATAACTTTACTATACTAATGTCTAACTGTCTTTCAATTCTATTCTTTCCTAGTAATATCTGGCTCTTACTGGAAGAGTCCTTCCAATATTGCAGCCATTTGGGTATATTGGTTAATACACACTCTACCCCATACTAGCTTATTATAATTCGGGACATAATTAGACCCTTGATGTAAAGGATATGCTATAATGAGTCCATATCAGCCTATTATACCGTTTGGAAAACAATTCAGAGAAGAGTTCTTTACATTATTAGACCATGAAGTTACTCCCGTTAACCATGGGTCGTATGGTTTAACACCAACGCCGGTTCTTAATAAGTTTATCGAGTGCATTAAGGATGAAAATAAATTCCCAGATAAATTTGTTAAAATAAGACAGCAGGAAGAATATATTCATGCTATTAGAGTACTTGCGGAAGAGGTTCTCAAATGTGATTACCATAACTTGGCGATAGTGGATAACGCAACCAGTGCAGTTAATACTATATTAAGACTGTATCCGTTTGAGAAGGGAGACAGGATAGTGATGCCAAGTACAGTCTATGAAAGTTGTGGAAATACCGTCAAGTTTCTACAAAAGAGAATCGGTGTTGAGCCGGTGTTGGTAGAGATCGACTATCCGTTGAACGATGATGATATTATTAGTAAGTTTGAGCAAGTATTCCAAGGGTCAAAGATTAAATTATGTCTATTTGATCTGATAATCTCTAATCCTGGTATCAAGTTTCCCTTCGAAAAGCTTACTGCACTCTGTAAAAAATATTGTGTCTTGTCGTTAATCGACGGGGCCCATTCGGTTGGAATATTACCAATGAATCTAGGTGAGCTCAAGCCCGATTTTTATACTTCTAATTTGCACAAGTGGCTATTTGTTCCCAGAGGATGTGCCATTTTATACGTTGATTCAAAGCATTTCTCATCGATTGAAACTATGCCCATAGGACATGTGTTTGTTGATAACGAGGAGACATTGGCATTTCCAGCGGAAATGGAGTTGATCGAGAAATTTAAGTTCATTGCCACGAAGACATTTGCTCAGGTATCATGTATTGAAGCAGCTATCAATTTTAGAAAAAATGCATGTGGTGGCGAGTCTACTATCTATGAATACTGCAATGACCTATGCCACAAAGTGGGATTACTTATCACTAAAGATAAATGGCATGGTATGAGCATTTTGAATAATGAATCTGATACTATAACCACTATGATCAACATAGAAGTACCAATAGATTATCTTGCTAAGCGAGAAAATATTATAATGGACAATAGCAGCCCGGAGCAACAAGCGAAGTTTCTACACTTTTCTAGAAAGTTCATAGAAGAAGAAATGATTAACAAATATCACACATTCATCCCAATGTTTTACCACAATGGGAAATTATATGCTAGATTTTCTTGTCAGATTTACAATGAATTGGATGACTATGACTATGCTAGTGATGTAGTACTAAAAGTTCTCAAGAGTCTTTTCAGAAGTGATTTGTTCATTAATTGGAATGATAAACAGACTAGAAGTATCTGAGAAATTAACATACGAAATACGTATTGTTCAATTTCTACTTTGGATTTCTAGAATATGCTTTTTATTCGTTAGGCTTCGAAAGGACGGCTGGTGATTGTACCTGGCTGTGACGTGGGGCTTTAAATGTAATGCAATGCATTTAATCTTTAAACCTGAGTGTTGATGTTCTACCCAAAGTGGTATTTTGATGTGCACTCGCAATAGGACTATGTTTAATTTTGCTCCCTTTGAAGTAGATATATATATATATATATGGTTTAATACAATGGACAATAAGATAGTCAATTTATTATTAGTTGAACTATAAATCTAATATTAAGACGAATGAAGAAACAGTTAAATTCTTAAAACCCACATTGGTTTTTGTATGTTCTGTCGGTGACAGGCGATGGGAAAATACCTGCTTGGGTTAATCTAGAGAAGTCCCATTCTATGGCATTCTCAGTTTTCCATGACCAGAAAATCCATCCTGCGCCTTGTTCATATGCATCTAATTGAGCTTCAATGTATTTACGAACGTTTTTTCTATAGTCACTTGACCAGCTGCCGTAGTCGAGGTAATTATCACACGAATCAATGTATGGAGTATTTTCGAAATCACCAGAATATCTAGCACCTCTTCCAACACCGTTTAACCATGTTGCACAGTCTGTCAAAGCTGCAGACCATTCACCGACAACATTCCAGTGAGATTCTTCGGTAGCAGCTCTACCCCATTGGCATGCAGTTTCCACATGTTCATCAATAGATTTCTCTAAGTCATCTTGTGAGAAAACTTGGTAGTGGTGGTGGTCGATGACAACATCCCAGTATTTGTTTGGAGGATTGAAGTCGTTGTTCCAGAATCCCATATCTTGGAAGGCATCATGAATTACAACAGTTTGCGTACCGGAGTTTCTGACTGTTTTGTATCCACCGTAGAAGAATGTTTTCAACTTGTCCATGTCTAACACTGGGCCTAAGGGTTCGTTCAATAACTCGATACCAATGACCACATCTTCGTAGTCAGAACCACCGTATTTTTCCAGGATTTGTGCTAACACATTAAGAGTGGTTTGAGTATTGTCGCCCGATTGGAATCCGTATTCATCACGTAACCCAGAGTTATCAAAACCGTTTTGCGATCCTGGAGCACCGTGCAAATCGATCCAAACCTTCAAGTCGTGGTTTCTACACCATTTCATTGCTTTTTCCAAGTACTTGTCTTGGCCCTGGACGTATGGATCCGAATCCAAGGTCTGGTAGGCCCAGTACCCAATTGGAATTCTAACCATATTCAACCCAAGCTTGCTAATTTTAGCAATGTCATCTTCGGTAATCCAATTTTTCCAGTGGGTCTCTAAACGTTGTTTGCATACGTCTTTGCCCAACTTTTTACAGTAGTGATATTCGTCGACTGGAGTATTACCATCATCAGCATTTTGTTCGAACAATGATGGAGTCATGTACGGTTCCAATACGAACCACCCACCAAGGTTCACCCCGCGGATCTTATCATTCTGATAGTCGAATCCGGAATCCTTCTTGACCAACTTGCCATTCTTAGGAGTAAATGGAGCTGCGACACAAATTCCTATGATAGCGAAAATAGCCATCAAGTGTCCTGCAACACTACTAGCAATAACCATTATGAATAATTTTATCAATTAAGGAAATGATAATGAAAATCGAATATTAACGAAAAAGAAGAAATAAAATACCCACTTATGCTGAAATTCTAGATGCCAATGATCCGACAGGAATTTGGTCCGATATATATGAACCACAGTATAAATAAACTTCCAAGATGCAGTTATTAATAGAGCCCCAAACAACGCATTTGACAATTCGGTGAATTGCTAGTTTCACCAGGTCACTAATCCGTTCGCTGATAATAGAACCTTGGAATGGCCCATAATAGAGAAATCCAGAGGAGGGTATACAATGCGATCAATTATGCAGCCTGCTATTATACAGGGGTACTATACCTTGTAGAGATTTACGAAATAGTTATTTCTATTACTATTAAGGGAAGTGTTTGTAGCCATTTGATACTCAAAAATAGTTATCCCTTCAGAAAGAATGCGTTTTATCCCTTTTGTTACAGGGATAACATTGTACTCGATTATATAATTTGGGGTTATGAGAGAGCCATGAAAGTCCTCTACGCGTACATAGATAGGAACGTAGAGGAATGTAGACTGTGTAGCAATTTGGACGGGATCTTGGCTGGGATATAGTGAATAGAGAACGATGGGGACAACAACCCTGATTGGCCACGGATCAATTTTCTAGGTAGCCTAACACCTAGGCGACCGGAAAGAGATGCACGCCGTGTGACAGTTCGGTCGCCTCATAGATCTAAGGTGATGTTCTTGCGTCCAATGGTAGGTCATATAGTCAGCAGCACTGACAACATGACGTCTTATGTCATATACGGGGGTCTTGTACGTATTGCCAATATACACAAGTTATTTATAGAACTATCTATATACAGGAATTACCTGATTTTTACAATATGCTTCCCGATTAGGATAGCTGTTTATTGTAACTCAACCAAAAAGGAGGCTTGTTCCTAAATAGTTCATTCAGCGCATGTACTTTTTGCGTTGTTGTCGGGCGAAATTCCGACTGCCAAAGGCTCAAGTACCGAGGAATTTCAATCAACCGGCTGCCAATTGCCTGGAGGCGTAATTGAGATACCGCACAAATCGCAAAATTTAGGCTTGAGAGCTTAATCCTATAGTCTAAAGTTTGTTCATATGCCCGTTAAAACCATAAAATTGCGTCAAGAAGGTCACCAAGGGGCTAGTCGACAAAATATGGTGTTCTTAAAGCAAAATATTGACTAAGAAAAGAAGGCCTCTAAGCGGATTTATACTAGTGGTTGCTAATTTCATAGCATATCCTATTGTATGGGAGATCCTATCGATGTATCGTAAGTACAATGGACAAGTGAAGTATATTACATAATCAATTGTTTTGGCATGCTGGAATTTACTGGAATTATTATGACTCTCGTTTTTAGAGCTAAGCATGGCCCGAATTACCCAATATCGTAATACGACATCCGAAAAAAAAACAAGTCGAAGGCATACAAAATTTTCGAGGAATTGATGAGGAAAAAGTATATAAACGGGGCCAAATCCCACTGGAACCACATATTTTGAAATCTTTTATTATACTTTATTCCATATATTTTATTCACTCGCTCATATATAAAATGCAATACTCCACTGTTTTCGCTTCTGCTTTATTAGTCGGCTCCGCCGTCGCTGGTTACACTAACGGTACCACCGTCACCACTGATGTCACCGTTACTGACTACACCACCTACTGTCCATACTCCACTGTCGTCACCGTCACCAAGTGTGAAGAAGACAAGTGCCACCCAACTGCTATCACCGTCACTGAAGCTACCACTTTAACTGTTACCGGTGAATGTGTTGTCCCAACCACCTACACCACTGAAGTCCAAACCAAGACCGAAACCGTCTGTGACACCTGTGAACACCCAACTTCTGCTGCCCCAACCACTGTTGCTCCAACCACTGAAGCTGGTGAATCTACTGCTCCAACTACCGTTGCTGGTGAATCTACTTCCCCATCTTCTTCTGCTGCTGGTGTCACCTCTTTCGAAGGTGCTGCTGCTAGAAACGTTGCTGGTGCCTTCGCTGGTGTCGCTGCCGTTGCTGCTGCTTTATTATAAGTTTGATAGACCTTTTTGTTTATTAATATCTTCTACTAAAGTGTTGTTTTAATTTTCTTTAATACAAACAATGTTCTTTCTAATCGTTACGATTTATTTTCTTGGATTTATATTTGTGTTAGGTAATTTTTAATTTTTAATTCACATATTCCCTTAAGAAATCAAGATTGTAGTTCTTTATTCGCTTTGACAGATTTTAGATCTGTATTTAATGCTGTCATGGGTATCATATCTAGAGATCCAAGGTGGTTTCATAGCCCAGAATCCTTCGATTTTTGTTTCTTAGGATCTTATCAAATCCCGTGTGCTGCACATATACTATCGGATTCTTAGCTTGCATCCACAATCGGTAGTCAATGATGACTATATTTCGTCTCTTGTCTATCATACTATTCAAATAAAAATTGTGCGACTTTTTTATAACTAGTTTTCATGTCGCAGTATAATAAAATCATACAACCATATATAGCATATCCAATACAAGTTTTGAAAGTCCGTTTAACTGAATGAATTATGACAGATGAAGAACTGAATAGATTTCCGAAGTCTTCGAGGTTCGCTAATAATTCTGACTTACCAGATTTACGGTTTTATAACCATGTGAAAGATAATAAGCAAATTTTGGTAAATAATCAATTGAATAACATAAACTACAATCCGTTTAATTCTCCTCAACAGAAGACTAAGGCAAACTTCCCTATCGACTTCTTTCATTTACAGAATAAGATTACTCTTTCAGACATTCCCTTGACCGACTCTATTCCAATTTTTCAACTTAATGATGCTCAGTTTCAAGATCCTATAAAATTTATTGACAGTGTTCATGAAATGGGAGCGAAATATGGCGCAATTAAACTTGTTATACCAGAGAATACGGAAAACTCATTCAAATCAAATTTTCAAATCAACTCAGACTTATTTTGGTTTCAAACCAATAAATTGTTAAATAATTCGACGAATAACGAATTAGAAAATAGATTGAGATTTCATCAAGAATTAATAGAATTTCATTTACAGCATAAAAAGGAGGATGTATTAACAGAAGTTGCACTTACAAACATAGATACTTCGAAGGGATCGCCAATACGCCCACCCCAAACTACCGATACCTTGAGCGCATCGACTCCGGACTCGAATCCAAATACCAAAGATTCCACACCTGTTTCAGTCAATGAGACAAAAAAACCTAAGCTGAATCTACCCTCTTTCTTGAATAAATTACCGATGATCGACAAAAGGCCGTTGGACTTATACAAACTATTCAGGTCTGTGTTAATTAGAGGAGGCTTTATCGAGGTTGTAAATAAAAAATTATGGGCACAAATAGGAAGGGAATTAGGCTATAAAGGAAAAATCATGACCAGCTTAAGTAGCTCTTTGAAATCCTCCTATTTAAGGATCCTCTATCCATTTGAAATGGCCTTGAACAATAGAAAATATGAATTGGTTGGGATTGTTGCTCCAACCGCAGATTCAACGAATGGAACACATGATGACAATAGAAGAGATTCGACTCATTCAATGAGTGAGAACCCCGAGATGGATGTTGAACCTCCTTTAATAATTGGTTCGTCTAAGGATTTCAAGCGGTCGATTAAATTAAAATCAGCAAAAGGATTCTTACTTAATTCTCCACATCTCATTGATGTCAAGCAACCCAATACCTTTATAAGCAAAGGAATTAATGAAGGTGAAATTGATACTACTAAGAAACGTAAGAAAAATTCTGGTGAATCAGCAATTACCCCAATAACTCCGGCTTCTCAAATAAACCATGGCTTAAAATCAATTATAAATAACCAATCTGTTTATCAAGATGATTCTCGATTGGATCTAAATGGGAAATCTGCATCCATTTATAACTTAAGGCAATTTATGGAGAAGGATTTGAAATTTCAGGAATATATAATTCAACAAAATAAGGATCATTTTAATAAAGTAAATGTGAATTCAAATGACAAATTCTTTTATCAATTCAATGATCAAAATATTTCTGTGATGGAGCGAAATATAATTAATTTAGAAAAATTCGAACAATTATATTGGTCTTTTATAATGAATAAGAAACTGAAGCAGAATGACAATGATAAAAATAAAAATGACATTGATACGTGGAATGATGGTTTAGAACTTGAAAACGGAACTAATTTGCCTTCGTTCATTAACGGTTCCGGCTTTGCTAGAATAGGAGATGATCTTATTAATCATAAAAACCATTTGACCAATGTAAATGTTAATAATGTCACTTCGACAAATAATGTAAATGGTGCTAATGCCGCTAATAATTATATTAATTCGAAGAATAGTAGTCCTACGAATAATATTGAAACTAATACCTACAATTCGTCCGACTATATCAAAAATTTGATACAAACCTCGTTAAATCCTTGGAATTTGCATAATCTACCAGTTTTAGCAAATTCGTTGTTAGGAGGTTTATCAGAAAGCGATTTAAATAACCAGGATCTTATCAATCCAACCTTAAGCATCGGTATGACATTTAGCACTGAAAACTGGAAATGCGAAGACCATTTCACACAACTTTGTAATTACCAATTCTTTGGAAGTTATAAGAGATGGTATTTTATACCTGAGCTGGATTTTGAAAAGTTTGAACAATTGGTCAAAGAAGTAAACGATAATAATAAAGAAAGAGTTAATATAAATAATGATGATTGGAATATAGAGGTCTTATTGAAGTACTTTAATAACAGTGAAGATACGACCAATATAGAATACGAATCGTTATTGAATTCTTTGGAAAACATGATTAATCCATCTCCAGATTATAACAATTCAAGAATGCAACATTCTAATCCATTGTTTCAAAAGATTATTGATTACAGAAATGAACGAAGAGAAAAATTAAATTATAACCAGGAGTTCATGATAACTCCCGAATTATTAAAACAAAAGGGTATAAATTTCACTACGACAATTCAAAAGCCTGGGGAATTCATCATTAAGTTTCCGAAGACCTATTCATCTACCATATCGTTCGGCTTAAATTTGAGCGAAGAAGTCAATTTTGCTACCAAGAATTGGCTAAATTATGCAATCGAAGGTGAAAAATGGTTGAATAAGCAATCGATATTGCCAAATTTCCTGATTTTCAAACTATTGATCAACTTAGCTCAGTTATATGAATCAGGAAATAATAATGTTTTTTTTAATTCCGAGATCTACGAACAAAGCTTACATATGTATAGCTCATTGTACAAGCAAGAACTAAAATTACGGGATAGAGTGAGAAAAAAATTTAGCCATATAAGAGAACTTGTTATTGATGACAAAACGTTTGGAGATATAGATTCCACCGCTGATGATGATTTAGCAAGCACTTTTCCTTCAAAGATAGTTTTAACTGATGTGAAATTGAAGCAAACATTTATTCTATCATTACCTAGATTCTTAGAATATGTCGAGTTAGGTGAGCTTGAAAGTGACCATGATATTAAAGGCTTCCCAAAATTAATGGGGAATCCTAATTTGAAGATTGAGTTGCATTTATTTTACTCAGACGATAAGTTAAAATCGTTTTACAGAATATTAAACACCTATTCAATTGACTATGACGAATGGATGCAAAATTACGAACGATTAATGAATGAAAATTCTGATCTTTCTTTAAGAGTTTACAGAAGCTTGCTTATTGATGGTGAAAAAATTTATTTGGCCTTATCTTCTTCAAATTTCTTTCATGTATTTAATAACAAACCGAATAATGAGCCAGAGGATTATGAAACGATAAAGTTGAATACCTTCAAAAATTATATTGAGAACTTAAGGTTATTCGTCAACAATGCCAATGATTTTATTGAAGAATGCCAAAGTATTTTATCTATAAAGCATCAACAGCGTATCAGAAATGGGAACACAAACAATGATTTCCAGAGACCTAATGGTGATGTTCTCGCGAGGTTGATAAATTTAATTGATAAAATTCCTACTCTAAATTTCTCATGTTCTGAGACTGAACAAATATTAGAATTTAAGGTAGAAATTGAGAATTTTGACAGAGCTTGTCGTCTACTTATTTCGAAGTCCAAGCAAAGCAACTCATTACAAGAATTCAATGACTTAATCAACCTTGGGCAATCATTTGGAATTGAGTTACCGTCGTTGACCTTTTTGATTAGGTTGAGAGATAGATTGCGGTGGATAGAAACACATGATAAAGTCGTCAAAGGATGCGATCCATATAGTGATAAGAAGGATATTTTTTCATTGCAAGATTTGAAAAATCTCAGAGACTTAGGAATTAACTTATTAGGAAGAAAAGATATTGATAAGATCAGAATAATTGACTCCATAATAGATCATAGTGAAGAAATGAATCATAAGTTGGTTGAATTCTTAAATTTTGAATATACGGAGCTGGTTTCGTTTGAGGAATTGGATAGAATACTTGATGATCTTGAAAATAAGTCCAAAGCTCAAGGCGAAGATCGTATATTTGTTTATCTTGATAATTATGAAAAGCTTGTCAACTTGAAGAATAATAGTAAATTTGTGAAACAATTTAAAGATTTCAAAGATTCTTTAGTGACTGGTGGTAAATTTACTATTCATGAAATAAAACAATTACAAACATCCATAAATGAGTCAGGCTTGAAGTTCGAAATGGGGGTTCTAAATAATAACCTATCGAATGGAGAAGATTGGGTTTCAAAAGTTTGGGAAAATTTCAAGGAATTAAAGATTATAACTGTACTTCATAAAGAAAAACATTCCACAGAAAATGTGAATCCGAAGTTCAACATTAACGATCATTTAATGGAGAAGTTACAACAAGTTGCCAATAAGAATGAGTTTAGTTTATCACTAAAATCAGATTCTTATTCAAGTTCATCTTCTTATATTTATTATCAAGAAGATAATGCGTCTTTAGAAGATTCAACTCAACAACAAATATACTGTGCATGTCGTGAATTTGAATTTGGAACTATGATAGAATGTGATAAGTGTAAGGAATGGTATCATACGCAATGTGTTAATGAATCTGCTTTAGAATCTGACAATAATAGTGATGACAACTACTCTTGTCCAATTTGTAAATTAATTGACTCTGGTATATTTACTGATCCCTTTTTGACAAAGCAGTTAACATACAGACAGCTTCTTACATTAGTACTGGAGGGAAAGCAACTAAATGTGTTCCCAATAAATGAGTTGACTAAATTAGAACAAATATCTGATTTCGTCACGGTATCTCTTAA
The DNA here is from genome assembly GCA_024586305.1 of Debaryomyces sp. S3305. Classification (NCBI taxonomy): domain Eukaryota; kingdom Fungi; phylum Ascomycota; class Pichiomycetes; order Serinales; family Debaryomycetaceae; genus Debaryomyces; species Debaryomyces sp. S3305. The sequence continues at coordinate 170,284 of JAMYHY010000031.1, forward strand.
AGAGTTGAATATTGAAGTTGACAAGGTGAAGCAAAGTGACGAACAGCTAGCAAACAAAATTGATCATTTAAGGTTCTTCTTGAGAAAAGTTTATGGCGCAGGCATCTTAATTGAGGAACTACTCACCGATTTGTTGAGTACCATCAGAAAATTTGAATATGACTTATCAATCCTAATGCCACTTGCAACACCGATTAATCGTGAGCTTAATAATCAAGATTCTGTGAATGAAGCTATAGAGGCTACGAAGCCAGAAGAACAAGCAGATCTAAAGCCAACGCAAGAGTACGCTGGCGATCCGTTTTTCGCGTCAAACCCCAGTTTACATGAATCAGTCCCGAATTTAAAAACGGAAACGACCACTTATGCTAACGTCTTGAATCCTTATCCTAGTACTTTCAATGTTACAAATACTCCGGTTGAAAGAGTAAACAACCTGACATTATCAGAAGGTGAAAATAATACAAACGAGGCATCTACAGCATCATCTACGAGTCGCTATTCAAATGCACAATATATGGATAAGGATAAAATTTCAGATACCGTTCCTGACAAAGACATTAATCTAGAATCTGCAGATCAAATTAGTTCTAATGAAAGACAACTTGAATATTCCTTACCTCTTGGTGCTGAGCCAGAAGAGCTAATTCCATTTTTAGCTAGTCAGGAACTAAAGAGAGATGATGCTCCTATAGTTACACCTGTAGAAGTCACTACTCAAAATAACATTAATAGTACAACAAGTGAGGGACTTACCAATGAACTGGCAGAACTGAATATAACTAACCAGGTTTAGTAACAAAAATAGTTGTAAAGCTACCGATAGTTTGTCTAACAATACGCGATTTTATCTATAAAAAATTATGTAGTTCAAATGTAAACAAGGAATTGAGCGTCTTTATAAAGATACTATTACTAACAATGAACATGTCTAATACCCGATCTATAGATAAGTTGATAGATATATGTTGGTCAAGGATAATTGAGACGAATACATCAAAAGAATTTATATACATCTCGCAAGCATTCGGTCTTATAAGCCAATTGCAAGATTTGGTCTGCAGCAAGGAACTACTTACCACAAATGAAAAACAGCTACTACATAAGATGTCGTCAGACAAACCTCTGCTAAAACTATTCAAACACGAGTTGGTGTCATTTATATTAAGGTTGGTTAAATTTAATGACATGGAAAAATTTCTTATGGAGAGAGGAAGCATCAGCATATACGATATAAATAAAGCAGTGAGTCGAAACAGTAAACCTTTCAGAAAGCCATTGTCACCATATAATATGAAAATCAGTAATTCGAAATCACCAGCAAGACCGATATCAACTTCAACACCGATGACATACAACCTAAGGCCTGAATCAAAGCAAACAATATCACCTCCACAATCGCCCGTAATGATGAGACCCAGACCGTACGATAGAAAGGAAATTAATGGACTCAGATCCAGTGTTTTGATGAAGGAACACCAGATAAATGATAGGGAGAACCAATACTCTTCAGTTGCTGACGAAAACAACCAACTATCTTCAACTAATAGAATGCAGCTAAGAAAAATACAAACCTTAGAAATTGATATAAATAACTTAAAGAAATACGTTGAAACATTGGAATATCAGTTAGAAAGACAAAGCGTAAACAAACCTAATACATATACAGATAGAAATATAATGAAAGAGCTTGTTGACAAAAATACCGAAAACGAAAAAATTATTCAGCATTTAGAAAGTTTGTGTGAGAGACATCAAAAGGATTTGACGAAATACAAGGCCAATGACCATAAATATGAACCAATTATTCAAAAACTAGTTCTCGAAATGAATAAGCAAGATGAATTAGTAGAGAAATTAAAGTTGAAATTAAAATTAAATGACAGTCCGTCTGATAACATGGAGTTGAAGGCCTTTTTAAAAAAATTGCCGTTTATCAAACAGTATTATCTATATTATAAGTATCAACAAGACCAAAAGAACTTTGGAACACTATTCATCAATATGACTACATTATGCTTGACGTCAGTCATTTTACTCAATATTCTAAAGTTTATCTTCTACTTAATGATTTATTTGTTCGACATGAATAGAACGACGAGTGCAAATAACTTACAAGAGTACCTATATGATGATTATGGACTGAATAATTGGTTAAGCTCTAATGAAGCGTCGTTTGTATGGTGGAAAGAGATAGAATGGCTTGAATATGCAGTTTATAGTGTAAGCGATTGGATAGGTAGCTAAGTTTAAAACAAAATGTCCATACATTTGATAAAAATTAATAATTATACACAGAATTATTTTGAAAGATATATTTTATAATTTATTATGAGTATACAAAATAATAAAGAAAAATTTATCTTTCAGTAACAGAAATAAATTAACCTAAGCTAATCAAATTTAGTTCATTTGCTTAACTAAAGCGTTAATGAATTCTTCTCTGTTACCGGTGTCACCACCTTGGATAAAGTGGAAGAACTTTCTAGCTCTGAAACCACCGTTTGGATTAGATAACTTGAATGGCCATAAGAAGTTGTTGGCTTGCTTGAAGTTTGGACCAACAGTGTAGATTTCGTGGATTAAATCTTCAATAGATAAGATACCGTACTTACCTAAGTTGGCTTCAATGATAGCATTGTCAGATAAAGCGATTCTTTGCTTGTTAATCTTACCGTGACCTCTCTTGTAGATTAAGTGTCTGATGGTAGATAAGTTAGGGTAACCGTAAGCAATGTATGGTTCAGCTAACTTCAATAATTCAGAAGTGGCCTTAGTTAATCTGACGAAAACACCAGCGTTAATTTGGGTCAATCTTAATAATTGTAAAACCTTTCTTGGCTTTGGAGCAATCTTGTTGATACCCTTGATTCTGACAACGAAAACTAATTTTGGTTGAGCATCAACGTAGTAAGAACCAGCAGCCTTAGCATCACGCTTAGCCTTGACGACAGCACGTTCAGCATCGGTGTATTCCTTTTGGTAAGCAGCAGCCCTGTCGAAGATAATCTTACGCTTTTCTTGGTTAGACTATTGAATTGTTAGTAATTGTTATTTCATATAACTTTGATTTTCATAAATAAGTTATTAAATATTTTCTCAGTCCCGAAAGATGGTTAATTGATCGACAACATTGCCGTAGCTAGTCAAATTCGTATGGTTGATTTCATCTTCAAAAATAATTAAGAGGTTTTATGAGACACAAGACATGACAACATCATGTGACAAATCATTTATACATACAGCTTTACGGGCAACCTTGGCGGCAGCACGTTCTTCGGCGGTCTTTTGTTGAGCCTTAGATTTCTTGACTAAAGTTTCTGGTTTTAAAGTGCTAATAGAAGTTAGTAAAATGTTCTTGTTGTCGCTCTTGCGAACGACACCAAGTGGGTTGAATAGACCCCGTTGCATTTCCTCTTAGAACTAATAAATAGAGCTGGCAAATGCTATATGTGCCGGAAAAGCTCATATAGAAGCAGAACTGAACAGCCACATTCATTCTACTTCACATTTGTCCACACTCAAAATTAACTCAGAGGAAAGCAGATATATCAGGCATTGGCAATGGAGTTTTGGAATATATTCAATTCAGCTGCAAGATAATCTAACTTTCCCTTGGCATCATTTTGATCAAAGTCAATGTATCCAAGAATGACAATGACAGTACCTCATACTAAGTATGAGAGTTCTTATTGCTTTCTACCAAACATTTGATAAATAGAACAGCAATTTCGATCGAAGTAAATTACGAGACCACATTGTAGGTGAAAAATTTTTCCAATCTCATCTCAAGAATTTTGATCCTAGTGGTCTATTCAATAATGAATAGGCACTGGTTCCAATATCTTCAGACAATATTGGTAAATTTCAAACTCGGTATTATGAGGCTAGTATTAAACTTCATACCTTTGTCGTAACAAAGAATTGAATCATTTTCCATCCATCCCAGGCGAGACACATCATTGGTTTACGATGTTATTCAGCACTCGGGTATGTTTGAATGAGATATTACATACGAAGCCATCTTGTTGATCTAGTTAGTTACTAATAAGAAAAAAATTAAGTATATCAAAGAAGAATATTTCTTATTTAGTACTGAACAGTGAGACTGAGCTCGCTAGATGAGAGTGAAAAATTTTTGAAAAATTTTTGTACGAACGAGAATTTTATCACATGAATTAGAATAGGGCTCTACCCTTAATAATTGGATAATGTGCCGTGAACTATCTGATTTGTTGCAATGCATTCCAAGTTCTTATGTAGTATCGTTTAAAGAGAGAATTCATTACCGTAGGTAGAACTTTGGTTTACGACATACAAAATTAGAGTCATAAAATGATAACCGAATCTTATATTTGAACTATGCGTTATTTAAACTATGGGTCAATATAATGAACCTCAATAACCGTATGAATAATCGCCTTGTATCCATCTGTTGACCATATCTAAAGCATTCTCTGGCTGATCGTATGGCACCATATGGCCTGCATCATAGATTCTTAAGAATGTGAAAATACCGTGGTTTTTAACTTCACCGGCCAATTTCTTGTCTGAGGTATACCATGGCTGCAATGGCTTCAGTTCAAATTCTCCGTGACCAGTGTATTCCAAAGCATCGGACCAGCCGTGGTTACCAAGCCAGTTACAGATAAAATCCTTATCACCCGCATAAATCAAGACAGGAATGTTCTTGTCAAGTAACTCGGCCACGTACTGCTGGAATGGTTTCGGGCCGTCTCCACTGAACAAGAAATTTCTAAATACGGTGTCGTCACAACTGCTAAACATTTCAATGTTTGAGGCACCGACGACGTTCTTGACGAAATCGAGGTTCAAGTATTCATCTACATACTCCAAAGCCTCGTAACATAACTCACCCTTACATGTAGTTCTAATATCATAAGGATTTAGTCCTGTCTTTTGAAATGGTCCAAACAATCTTTCTTCACAATAGAAGTTGGCAGGGATACATGTCAATGCACTAGGGGCATCATAACAGATCTTTGTCAAGGCCGCACAGCGGGGATAATCCTTTTCCATTCTCTCACATTCTTTATCAGTAATGACTTGCTTATAGCCACCTTCGCCACACGCCATTGGCTTGTAATATGCAGATTGAATTAACGAGTCAGTAATACCATTTCCAATCAACACAGAACTTAAGTCGAACGACCTATCAGCATGGTTAATAATCTCACTGGCAAAACTTGGAATATAATGACCAGCATAAGACTCACCGGCAATATGAAATGGATTCTTCACAAACTCTGGGAATTTCTGAAAGAACAATTCCAAGAATACGAACACGTCTTTGGCAGCAGATGCGGTGCTCTTGACTTCTTCGCCGTTCGTGTATGAATAACCTACTCCCACTGGTTGGTCCAAAAAGATAACAGACGCATTGGAGTTCCAAGAATAAGGGTTATATTCCGGTTGCAAGGTGGCATTAATCAGAGAAGGACCCAATTCGAAAAATAAACCCGTGGCCGACGAACAGCCAGGACCCCCGTTCAACCACAAGATAACCGGATCGTTTTCTGGATCGTTACGGGACTCAAAAAACCAGTAGAAAAAATGTTTATCCAAATCATTGATATCTAAGTACCCTGTATATTGCTTAACGGTATCTAAACCAAGTACTTCCGGGTTAGTTTCCTTGATTCTTAAACTATGTTCCGCAAACCTATCGGTCGATAACACTTCAAAGTCATCACCAGAAGAATACGACTTGAAAGTTTCCTTAACTCTGTTGTTCATATTTTCAGACGAGACCTTAAATTGAGAATTATACTCGTCAATCTTTCTCTGTAACCTCTGCGGACTCAATTTCTTCTGCATCTCTTCCCAGGCATAAACCACATCCTCATTAAAGCTCTCCTTGATATTACCTAATTGTTTTCTCTGTTCCATCAAAAAATCGATTTCTTTTGGCTTATCACCATCAATTGCCTCCGTATTCACATCTACTTTGAAAATCGATTGTTTAATCTCTTTCATGAGCGGCATCCCGAAAGATAAGGCCTCGCTGGTCGATACCACTCCTAACACGCATATTAACGTGCTCAATTTCATTGTTATTCTGACTAGCAACTATATTATAGATTCAGTAGCAAATATTATCCAATTTACACCTTTTTGGGGTAATTACAGAAAGAAAATGTGTCTATTCTAGCGAGCCATTAGGGATCTTTTGTGGTTTATCCATATCTCGGCCTTTCTAACGACATCTGCGACATATTTGCAATTATCATTCAAATTATATTGTCTAACCGCCCGGGTCTAAACCATTAAATAACCGCCCATTAACCATAATGCATAAAAGAAATCACCTATAGCATATACGTTATCTTAAGATAGTTGTGCCATAAACTCAATGTTCCCACGAAGTCGGCATTTGACTGAAGAAAACCGTCTTTTAAAGATATACTGTTGATAGCTTCTAAATTCAAATTTTAGTTATCTTTATTAATTACTCCACTACATTCTTCATCTTCTCCCAATGAATATGATATGATTTTACCATAAATACAGCATATAAGGATTATACAGAAGGTCTTGTTATCGGGGCCTTTGTCTAGTTGGCATAATTGCGACTTTGTCGCATAGTAATAATTTCTGTCGAGATTCCTACCTTTACGTGTATGAATTTTTAGTCTTGTTTACGATACATTGGAGTAACTAGTACCAAGAAGCTATTATCAAAAATTAATTATGGATCCTACTCCAGTACCAGTCAGTGTAGTTTCTACCAGGAAAACGTTAGCCATTCAGGCGAATGGAAGCGTAGGGGGTTATTTACAACATAACCTCATTGGAAGTGGGCATCAAGGACCAGAAATGATGACTCGTATAATCATGTCGTTGAAGTCGGGAATTCAGGAAGAGATAGAATGGGCATTAACTTCTTTGTCCCAGATTTCGTGCACGTCGCCTAATTTGGTGAATTTTGAAAAAACGCCATATTTGGCCCATGAGTTAATAGGCTATTTCATAAAGCCATTCCAAATGATGCTAGAGAAAAAGGACCTGGTAATAACTCAGGGAGAGATGCTGTTGAGTCTTGATTCGTTGCTTTCGTTGAGGAACTTGGCACAGGATTTGGTTAACCAGCAGTATTTGTCTCAATTGAAGACGTTGAAGAAGCATCTCATTGAGGTGTTGAAGATATTTGTTCATTGGTTCTATGTGGGTGATGTGAGATCGCATCATTTAACTCGATTCCATAACCAATTCAGAGAAGGGCTTAATTACTTGATAGATTTGTTAGAGCCTTTGAGTTGTTACTATGTTGATAATACTAAAAATGACCCCTTATTCAATCAACTATTATTTGCTTCTCTCCATACAAAGGACAAATACTTATTAATTAATATCATGAGAATTATATCACATTTATTATTTATTAAAGATACGACTGCCAAGCCTACGGAAGGCGATGATAATAATAATAACGAAAAGCAACAGGAAGAGTTGGAGGAAGAATTAAGTAAAACCCCAAATAATTGTATTGACGCTATTGAAGAAGCCCATCTTGAGAACTTCGTTTTCTTCTTACTAATTGCAGACAATGAACTTTCAATCGCCACCTTGGAATTCCTCAAACAATACTTGTCTTCAGAGGCACTTCATCCATCATATCCAACGTCTGTTAAAGATTCCCAGGCTTATAGATTGAAAAAACTCTTACAAATCAAATCTTCGAAAGCTATATATCAAACCTTGATCAAAGAATTACCTATCTTAATGGTGTCTAATTTATCGTTAAAAGATCCTTCGAAAATTCCAGATATGCCTCCATTGAGTTTAACTAAACGGTCGCAATACATAAGCGTGCCAACCGTATTGCCTCTATTATCAAAGCAATTATACGATATTATAGTTAAGTTTCCGGAGCCTTTGAGAGCCACAACATGGTTACGTTGTTGTTACGAACCATTTTCAAAGGCTAATGAAGCAAATGTCATATCTGATTCTACCGATGTAATTCCAGGGGAAGTTACCCAAATTTCATTATGGAAAGCTTATGAGAAGCAATTTGAAGAAGTATGGCAAACATCCAAGACCCAGGCAAACCCTGAATGGCCGCCTTTATTGCCAGCGGTTGATTTCATAAAGAATGTAAATTCGGCATTCCCAAATTCCGAGGCTATGGTGGTCAATTTAAATCCCGAATCCACGGAACAACAACCAAAAAAGAAGTTCATTATCAAGGGAATCCAACCAAGACAATTTGTGGTTAATATCGACATTGGTAACTATGAAGCATTGAGACAAAAACCAACTCCAAATTCAGACTCCTCCTTGAATGCCGATTCAAAAATTTTACCAATTGGCCATATAGATATTGACAAGTTCCAGCACAATTTAAATAACCTATCTGAGGCGTTATTGTCCCACTCTTCACGTCTAAGAAAAGATCTGAAAGAAGTCACTCCGATTAATTTAATAAGCCATGATTTGTTGGATTATATTATAAGCGAAGTCCTTGATACCGCTGAATCTGATGAATTGCGGGATTTATTTAGACTCTATAATAGTCACTGGTTGCCAGACTTGATCTATTCAAATCCTAGTCTTATTGAAAGTGGTCTTGTTAACAGTAAGTGGTTAAAATACTTACTCTAAATATGTATTATATTGATTATGTAATCGCCGTATAAAGTGAACTCATTTTTTTAGAAAGGATTAATAAATGCAAACTTGTTTTTTCATCTACTTTAGATTATAAATAGTATTGACCATGGCATCCTCAAAAACTCCACTTGGTGTCCGTTTAACTGACATGGTACATAGAGGTACCGTTCTCGGATTAGTCGGTATTTGTGTTGTTGGTATCGGGAGTATAACTTTCAACATATACGCTAACTCTGATTACGCCAGAATGAATAAGAATAAATTAGCATTTCTGAAAGAGCAATATGACCAAGCTCGTATTGCTAGCGCCGAAGAAACAGATAAATAAATATAATAAATGTGGAAGTTCTATGAACAAAGAAATAATTCTAGCAATGAGTACGGCGAGAGTACTATTACAGTACGAAGTGGGTGTTAACTTCAACATAATTAAATGTTTGTATATAGTTTGGTTTCTACCTATTATCAATATGCCAGTATATGTATATACTTACTAACTTTTATATTTACGTGTCAAATATCATATTCAAAGTTTAGTCTTTTTCGTTAAGTCCGTAGTTTCATCTGCCTTGCAACTCCTTTTTCTTGAATTAGAAGCATCATAATTCATCGGTTCTTTTTTCTTCTTCTTAATCTTCATTGGTTTCTTAGAATGGGTAAGTTTCAATTCCTGTAAGGAGTCAAAACTTCTCTCGTTAAATTCCGTGCGTTCTGGAACATCTCTTGGATTTAGTAAGACAACATCGTACTTGAAGCAAAACAATTTACCACAGTTAGGGCAGTCTACTTCCTTAAGTAAGCTATCCGCCTTATTATCTTTCTCTCCAAAATGCTTCACTAGTCCATCTAGAATCTTGAAAGATATTACACACCCACATGGACGCAAATATGCATAAACTGTATTACTATTCAGTTCTTTTGTTATAGGACATTGAATATCTGGGATAGCACCATATAAATCATTTTTCCAACTAACATGTACATCAATAATATCTCTCAAAGAGCGAAGATGGCTGAATCGTGAAGCCATCTTCGCATCTACACCGACTTTCGTATCAACGAAACCGTCCTTGTTACTTTTACGCTCAAGCATATATTTCAAAACCTTCGATTTATCGTATAATTTTCCTTTATAATCACTCACGATCAGACTAATGGGGCCATATAGGGGTGTTGAAGATAATGCACATGTCGTTAGGTCAGAGCATTCATCATCATCAGCTATTTGAATTTTATCATTTTCTCCATACTTTCCATATGAATGTAAAGATAGTATGTCTTGTCTTTTAGCTATAGTTCCACCATCATTACCCATACTGATTGAGAATCATTCATAGATAATGCAGATATTACAGTAAACAGATCCAAATTTTTTAGTGAGATTCCAAAAAATGTGATATTGAAATTTTTCGAAGTGCTGATTTATCTAGTATCTACAGAATCGATCATCAACAATCAATAAACAACAATTATGGCAACAGGACAGCAAAGAAAGATAGACTTGACTCAACTTCAACCTCAGCAAATCATTGAATTCCGTAAATCTACTGAGCAAGAGATAAACCATTTCACTCAATCATTACAAGCCTTACAAACAGCACAATCAAGATTGAAAGAATGCATTAATAGTGTTGACAACATGGAAAAATCAGATGCATCTGAGTTATTAGTTCCGTTGACTAGTTCTTTATATTTACCAGGTAAGATTGCCAAGAAGGATGAATACTTAGTTGATATAGGTACTGGGTATTTTGTTAACAAGCTGGCGAAGGAAACAAAATCTGTTTATGAAAGTAAAATAGAAAAGTTAAATGGTGATTCGAAGAAGCTCAAGGAAATATTAGTTCAAAAGAACGAAATATTGAATAGCATTAATTTGGTGTTAAGAAATAAAATGATTGAATATGAAAAGCAACAGAAAGAGCAACAATAAGTATGAACAAGTTGGATTGAGACTTTCTATAACTGTTACGTAGATGAAGGGATATATACTGTAAAATAATATTAGCTCAGGTTTATGAGCTACCCAGTCCTGGATATATTACAAAAGGCTAATTGCATTTCATTTAAGGTCAATAACTGGCTATATACGTTATACATAAGTTAAATTAACCAATTAATTATTATTTACTTTACCGTTAGTCGTATTCTTTATTATAAATAAATGGTTCCAGAAACACAGATCGCATGTTCAGCAATTTTCTTGATCCCAAACCTTGGATATTATTCAAACCTCCATCCTCGTTACTCTTACAACTTTGCAAAACAATATTCTTGACTGATCCACAGTTGGCTAATAGCTTAACAGAATCTGTTTTGTTTACTGATCTTATTCCTGTAAGTGTGTCAACTACACATGCTTGATATTCTAAGCTCTTAGTACCCTTAATCGCAGACTTTACCTTAGATGATGACAATTCGTATTGCTTACAGAAGCCAATATAATTTCCAGCTTCCTCAAATGACCATGCCAATACGAGTGAGAGGTCTTGTTTAATACAAAAATTCAGCAATTTACGTAAAATTTCTTGATGAGCATCAATATCGACTACTACTAATAATAATCTGAGTACCCTATCATTGGAAGTATCTACTATCGTAGATCCCTTATTCAACTTCTTTAATCTTTGCCATATATATTCGGGATGTAACTTATGATATTTTAATGAAAGGAATAGTATTTGTAATGTTGGATTAATGTAATAATCTGAAAGAATTGATCCATTATATGACCAGGGTATACTTTTCATCAAAGAATTCTTTAAAAGTGGGTTTCCCTTTTGCGACTGTGATACTTGAACTGAAGAATATGTTTGGACGTTGCTTCCTCTTGCATTTATTTTATTATTGCTTCTAGTAGCATTTAGAGGGTTGCTATTGGCATTGATTTTAGTGGTATTTAATCTATTATTATTCCGTTGAACTTCATTATTATTAGAACTTTGGGTATTATTTCTTATAGTATGATCTTCTTCGCTTGTGCTTTGCTTAGTTTTGCCAGTTTCGTCGCTCGTTATATTAACTGCTTGAGGTTGTACTTCGGTTCGTATTTCAGATATGTTCTCGTTTTTATCCACATTGTACTGTTCTCTCATTCGCTTCACTCCACTTAGAATACTCCGAAATGAAGTTGAGTCTATTGGATCTTTTTCACTGGAATTCAGCATTTCTGTATAATAGCTAAATATGCTTATTTATTTATCTCTTACGTTATCTCAAATCGAATAATATCGCACCAAAATTTTGTAGACGACCTCAAGAGTTAACGTCAACCATCTTACATTTTACTATACTCATGTCATATCGAGAAATCAATAATTTACATTGATTCCGATTAAGAAGACGGCTCTTTTATTAAACTTACCTTCGTAAAAAATGCTTTTCTTTTAGATAAACGCAAACTTTTATGCCCGTGAAAATGTTTGCTCCGTTCTTACTAGACAATGCATATGGAATTACTCAACTATAATCCTAAACATTAACTATCGAAAATGATGCCGACTAGTACCAGAATTAGAAAAATTGTACCAATAAAAACTCTCAAAAGGTATATCATGATTGTATGTAAGGGTTTATTGGGGAATAGAAGAAGTATAACTTACCATTGCTCAACACCACTCACCGTTATATACTGACGAAATACCTTTAGAGCTTTAGACACTTAATTACAATTTCGATTTATTGGAAATTGGAGCCTACCTTAAATTTGATGGCTGATTGCTTAATCTAGAGTTTTGCGGCAAACCCAGTTGAGAAATACTACTTCCCTCAACCCGGCGGAAGAAATTGCATTTTAAGACCAATAAAATGATATAAATATAAATATATAATAAAATAAAACGTATCTGGGTATTATTTAATAACTAGGGATTATTTTCTTTAGTATTCATGCATAATGTTGTTGAAATTGGGTATATTAGTAACTGATTCAATATATTTTAGTCGTCCGCGGTACATGGAATTACTGGAAAGCAATTATAATGTACCCACCATCAAGTTATATAAATGGTTATATCCCTAACTCTTACTTTTTTCTTATAGAGTTTCTTTTTTACAAATTATTAATTCTATTCATTCAAAATGACCATTTCTAAGGTTCATTCACGTTACGTATACGATTCCCGTGGTAATCCAACTGTAGAAGTTGATGTTACCACCGAGAATGGTTTATTTAGAGCAATTGTACCTTCAGGAGCATCCACTGGTATCAATGAAGCTATGGAATTAAGAGATGATGATAAATCCAAATGGCAAGGAAAGGGTGTAACTAAGGCTGTTGATAATGTCAACAAAACTATTGCACCACAGTTGATAAAGTCCGGCCTTGATGAACAAAATCAAGAGAAAATCGACTCTTTTTTGTTGAAATTGGATGGAACTCCAAACAAGAAGAACTTGGGTGCAAACGCTATACTTGGAGTCTCTTTGGCAGTAGCTAAGGCTGGTGCTGCGGCAAAACAAGTCCCATTATATAGGCACATTGTTGATATAAGCAAATCAAAGCAAGACAAGTATGTTTTGCCAGTACCATTCCAGAATGTTTTGAACGGTGGTTCTCATGCTGGTGGTTCATTGGCGTTTCAAGAATTTATGATAGCTCCCACAAATGCGCCAAGTTTCTCCGAGGCTTTGAGAATTGGTTCCGAAGTCTATCACCATTTAAAGTCCTTAACCAAGACTAAATATGGTCAATCTGCTGGCAATGTTGGAGATGAAGGTGGTGTGGCACCGGATATTGAAACTCCTGAAGAAGCACTCGATTTGATTGTTGCGTCTATTGAAAAAGCTGGCTACAAGGGTAAGGTGGGCATTGCTTTAGACGTAGCTTCATCCGAATTTTATAAGGATGGTAAATATGACTTGGACTTCAAAAATCCAAATTCCGATAAGTCGAAATGGTTATCGGGTGATCAATTGGCTAATTTATACGAAAGCTTAATTGATAAATATCCAATTATATCAATCGAAGACCCATTTTCAGAAGAAGATTGGGATGCATGGTCTAACTTTTATCCTAAGGTGGCCTCTAAATTACAGATTGTTGGTGATGACTTAACTGTTACTAATCCAATTTTCATCAAAAAGGCTATAGAGAAAAAGGCTGCGAATGCCTTATTGTTGAAGGTGAATCAAATTGGTACGCTCATGGAGTCAATTAAGGCAGCTCAACTTGCTTTCAGCGATAAATGGGGAGTTATGGTTTCTCACAGATCTGGTGAAACAGAAGATCATATTATTGCTGATATTGTAGTTGGTTTAAGAACTGGCCAAATTAAGACTGGCGCTCCAGCCAGATCTGAAAGATTGGCCAAATTAAACCAAATCTTAAGAATCGAACAGGAATTAGGAGCAGATGCTATATATTCCGGTAAGGATTTCCATACCGCTCAGAATTTGTAAGGTTTATAACATTAGATGAAAGTATACAAATCATTTTAAATAAATTTTGTAGTGTCGATTTTTCACCAGCCTGATCTGGAGTTTTGCGGCACTCTTGTTCTTGAAACTATTTACGAAGGCATGAGTCCAACTTACTCTAGTGCGCGTATTTTTGATTCGATGAATTTTATCGAATAATCTATTAATTCATCAATCAGTTTTATAATATTATGCAATATTTCTTTAGACAAGCTAACTTGGAAGACTCAGCTTCATGTTGGAAGATATTAGAAGAAGCTATTCGTCGCCGAAAAGATGATGGAAGTGATCAATGGCAAGATGGATATCCAAATCTATCAGTAATAAAAGAAGATATAGAGAAACGAATTGCATATGTACTAACGAATAGTAAGGACATTGTGGGATATTGTACTATATCCATTAATGACGAACCTGCTTATGCAAACCTTGAAGGTAAGTGGTTATCCGAAGGTGATTTTGTTGTGTGCCATCGTCTTGCTATTTCTGAAAGTTTTTTAGGAAAAGGCTTAGCACAAAAAATGTTAAGTTATGTAGAACAATATGCACTTTCGATTCAGATTTATAGTGTTAAAGCTGATACAAACTTTGATAACTTTGGTATGCTTAAAATTTTTGATAAATTAGGTTATAAATATTGTGGTGAAGTTTTCCTTAGAGGATCACCAAGAAAAGCTTTTGAAAAAGTATTAAATTAAAGTTAGCTATCAGTATAAATCGCAAGTTTATATTTAATTCCGCTAATTTAGAAGATACAGCTTACGTTGAACGAAAGCTGGAGTGACAGTCTCTTATAGACCCGGCAAATCAATGTTATTGTAGTTGGTCTAAACCAAACAAACTAAGACAAGTATTTCTTGTAGATATCAAGTATCAACCAAATTATATCAAATACCAGGAACTAAATAGCAATTGGAAAATAATACAATTTTCTGAACAATTCCCATTGGTTCTAAATTTGGAAGATAATAACTTATTAGAATATACGACTTACTTCATACAAGATTTGGGCAGCAGATCCATTATTCATCAATGATTTTTTTGTAGGTTTATTCACATTTCCATTGCAGTAAATGTCTTTGTTCTCTTCGAAAGCATTATCTTCTTTAAATGCCACTTCATATTTTTGAAACATTTTTTTTGTAGCTCCTGTTGCCAGACCAAAATATAACGACTTATCGTCAGGATCTTGCAAAAATTCAATCATGAGAGATCCCTGTCTTAGTAACTCTTGTTTGAAGTCTGAGTACTCAGAATCCCAATCAGTTAACGTTAATAAATCCACGTACCCGGCGTATAGTAAATGAACATATTTTAATTGATTATTCCAGATTGAATTTCCATTATAAAAAGCACCTTTTCGGTCCATTGCTGCCTTACCTATTTCGATTGCCTTGGATTTCCAATCACTTTTAGAACTGTATTTACTTAAATATGCCAAAGTACTGAGCGCACAACCAGCTGTGTATGACAATTTACCTTTGTTAATATCATCATAATCGTTCTTATTTAAGCCATCAAAAAATAGTTTATCAGAATCCTGAAAATATTTAAACATAAAGTCCATGCAGTCTTCGGTGAACTTCAACAAAGCAGTATCGGAAGTAATGCTATATAATCGAATTGCAGCCAATGCGGCTTCTACTGTTGATATCGAAGCTATGTAATCTGCCTTGTATTTCCAAATTACGCCGCCTTTTCCTTGGCCATTCCACTGAGTCATTAGGAACAGCATTACTTCTTTTGCTGCATCCAAATGCTTTTCATTTCCAGTAGCTTTGTACCCATCTACAAATACCCAAACTAATTGCGCATTGTCATCGTTATATATATCATCATCTCCCGCAGTTGTGGCCGAATAAACACCAAGTGCATTATTCTTATATTTGTAGATTGCTTCTGTAGCTTTTTCAATTCTTTCTGTATTCTTTGAATTAGTTACGGCTTTCCCTATAACAGCTTGATTCCAGACGACTGGTTCAGAAAACTGATTAGTATCACAAATTGAGTCATCATCATTCCATTGATTTTTTTCAGACAGCCAAAATCTATCCCATACTTCATTTAAAGTGTTTTCAAAAGCATCCTTTGGAATATGGTTTGCATATGTGCTTGTAGGTATACTTGATGATGATGCCCTGCTGGGAGATTTCAGTGTTGAACTTCTTGTTGAGTGTTGCGAAATTGTGCTCGCAGCCGAAGAGGTTGCAACGGGTGTACTCGAACTCATTAAAGTATTTTTTTTTGATGAACTTCTTAGAGTCTCAGATGATGAGCTCCTTTTATTAGTATTCAGTGGAATGTAAGCCTCTGGGTTTTGAGTGGCTGTATCTATTGTGACAGTTTCAACGAAAGTTTTGTAGATAGTTACCATTTCTCTTTTGGCACCGATTGGAATTCCATCTACAATAGTCAACAAAATTATTAAAGGGACAAAATATTTTAAACTAATACAAAGCATATTAAGGAATGGATAAGATAATCAACCACTTGGTAAATGATACTGATGTCTGCAACAAATAGAGTTGCCTGCTGTATTTATATATGCCACTCGGCAAGTAACCATGTTTCAATTATCCATGACTCTAGATACTTGGCATTGTACCAAATGATCAATATAAGAAGAAGTTTATCTCATAATTTGGGGTAATAACAGAATGTGGATCGTAAATAAAGTCCATAACAAGTGTGAAACAATCTGGGGCATCCTAAACATAAATTTTTGTTTGAAATATTTTGCGACAAACAAAAAAAAAATCTAGTAGCTTCCGGCAGAGTTACGCTTTTATTCAAATTATGACAAAAGCATGCTTTAAACATCCACTACTTAGTAATCCAGCAAAATGGTTAAGAAATAACAAATATCACTCGCCTGAGTTTTATACTAGGCCATATTATGATACTAATTCAATTAACTCAAATCCCTTTGCTCAAGCACTAACAGAGACTAGAATGGATGGTTCAAGAATCCGATACCCTAAGGGTCAAATGGTACAAATAGTAGTTGATTCATGTCGAGAATTAAGTTCCCTAGATACTGTAAAACCTTCTGAAGATAAGAACTATTTTCTTATGCCGTTAATTAATCAACCAGAACAAAACTCGGCACTTTTTCCATCGCATTACATATTGAAAAATCAGCATTACATTGATTATATTATGAAAACAAATCAATGGAGAAGGTACGTTCCTCAGAAGTTCAGGTTCAAAAATGACAAAGTCCTAGGTGCCAAAGTTGATGTCCTACCAGATATTGCTAAGATCATTCCCCACATTTATGAACAGAATATCCTCAAGTTAATGGCAGAGACGAGAAGTACAGAGTATAACAAAGGCCTGATTCAGGAAAAAGGTCTTGTTTTAAATTTTTCCAGTACGTCAAATGAACCAATTATCTCCTTTGATGATGAACTTCCTATAGTTAATATGAACAGGCTCATACAAAACAAGAACGAAATAAAATCGCAAAAAGGGGAGTTATTTATTTCTTTCAATGGAAATTCTGATTTGTGTTTTAACCTCTTTTCATTAGCAAGCTATTATAGCTGATTACATTGGCTATCTAACGTCAGGCGATTTTATCGTGTGATATTAATCTAATATCATCCAAAGGACAGTTCTCATATTATGTCTACAACTATTCAAACTTAACCCGGTAGACGACGCTAAATAATGTCTTTAAAATACTGAGTAGCTATTTATATGACAATGAATAAGAGGACGTTAGATCACATTCAAGAATATTGGTCATCTTATTGGTATTTAAGACAGGTTATTTGACACAGTAGACTATAGAGAACCAATAGACCATTAGAACTGAATTGAATTATCCCCTTATCAAAACCATGAATGTTCTGTTATATCGAACTTTCATATAAGTACATCTTACAATTCCAAAATGTAGATTGGCAATAATGTCTAATGTCTAATTTTCCTTTTAAAACAGTATTCTCGGCTATAATTATTGAAGCTATCATATTTGTAGCGCACCTTGAATCAGTATATTTTTATATAGGTGGTACTTACCTGGCGCCAAACATAGGGCCTCTGACCAAGACCCTTAGTCTGAATGACAGGCTTTGGCTGCAACTTTGACAAGTAAGCCGCGTTCGACAAAAAGAAGAAAATTCTCTAAATAAACTATATTAAGATTCATATATGACTCATATAACTCTACATTAAATCTACTCAAATTAATTTTAAGCCAGCATTATCATTATTCTGTCTATGGTACCTGCATTTGTATGATTTCTAATGTGCAGCTATTTAGAGTCGTTATTACTCAATTGAATAACTGGATACCGAAAATAAAAGAAAAAAAACTTCTATTAACTCTATTGTCCTTGTTTATTATTCCCTATAGTTTAAAAGTATATATAGTCGTTCTTGATCAAGTACTGGTGTATGTATATTGTTGCAAATACTATTATGGAAAACAATGGTCGTGTGCTCCTGGACAAATCAACCTACAGAAAAAATACTTCGAATCCAAAGCTTTTAGCATATTTACAATTCAAACTTGTCAACTTGATTAATAGCATATCCATTTATATTGTTCAATAGAGCATTTACATATCGAAATATTTAAATATTTCTTTGTTTCCTTAAGGTGTATTTTTTTTTCGTTTTGTTGTGCATAAAATCTAATAGTTGCCTTTAACTAGAGTGACAAAAATTTCATAATATGGATGCAGTTAGTCGTCATAATAAAGCGCATTCCATGACTCCAGGCCTGCTGTCTGAAACCATTTCAGCAACAACAGTATTGCCTCCTACCTCAATAAGAGATATCACGGCATTAATATTTATTTTACTAGCATTACCCGAATCAGTTTCTTGTATAATATTAACAACATATATTTTATCTGGGAGTACCAAATTCCTTGGTGGGAAGCTAATTGTTAAACAGTTGTTACGGAGAAATCGATATCATGACGATTTTTATAGTGGGAGATCAGACAACTATGATTTTTCCCGGAAGAACTTGAACTACAAGTCAAAATTGATTGGTTCAGCATTACAGGCATTTTCTATAAATGCAATCATCTTATTAACTATTCATTATTTTTTCCCTAAAAGATGGCTTCAGTATTTGTCCATATTTGCCAAATCAATTATAGCCTCGGAGTTAATTGGATCTTCAACAACTAACTCAACGACCATTACATCGATCACTTCAACAACTACAACAAACACTACTACTACGACCACCATAAATAATAAAAAGATAAATCCAAATAATAGAATTTCAACTGAAAACAAACATTTCAATAACCATATCTGGAATGCAATTGTTTGCTTCATTACAGTTCTTTATATTAGTTACATAATGCAGAACTGGATATTACTTATAGATATGAATCAAGTTCACTACTTGCTTTCGAATATCGCGCATGATATAAGACTGATTATTAAACATCCCATATTGATATTCAATCCTACTACCCATGCAAATTTATTTTCCCAACTTTTTCGTACAATTTCGCCATTTTTATTGACTTCACGAATTTTCGATAGTTCAAAATATCCGCCTAAACATAATTATATTAATGTACTGTACTTCTTAAATGGTGGTCATTACATAGATGCATCAGTTAGTCATAACTGGCCATACAATATTATCATGCATTTATTGACATATAATTTCAAGTTGAATGATACTTCACTTATTATTGTATCAAAAAGTTTGACAACTCTTTCAATGATAATAAACTATGTTTATTTAGTCCTATGCATACATGTCATTATCTTGACTATTTCCCCCATTTTGAAGAAAACGTTCTTATTAAAACGTTATTCCAAGACATTAGATCATTTATCAAATTTAACTCCTAATGTACCAATTGACTTCAAGAGAAATTATTTGTCAAAAAATATACTCGCTTCAAACCCTGGGGTAAACTTACCTGTTGTATCATCAAATGAAGTTGTATCAACTTCGGACAATCTACCGATAGTTGTAAATGTTGAGGAGCCTAAGAATGATATGCTTGAGGTAGAAATATCTAGTTCTATCTCGAATTCATCTCCATGTGCTAGAAATGGAAGCTTATCTAAGTCAAATTTTTCGTCCACTGCTGCAGAGAATTTTCAAACGTTTTGTATTACCCCTTTTACGAATAAATTACCAAACTCCAATTTTACTCTCAAGTCACATAAATTGGTAAACCTAACTGATCATTCTACGACGAAATCTTATAAACAGATTCAAGCTCATGCTCAATCCCAAAACCAAGCTCAACCCCCGACACCAAATTCCACAACAATAATTGATAAAAACCTAATTAATGTGACGTCGACTCAACCGTTTTGGGCTGTTCTTGCTGCGTGTAAAGCAATGTTTAAAAAGCCGAGTCTATTTGCTGGTGATACTACCAAATGTAAAAATAACGGGGGCAAGTTTATCACATCAGCAAATTATTCATTCGATACAGTTTTTTCAACTGTTTTTATTGATGATACCAGAGTTGTTTTTAAAGTATTAGAAGTCGAAAATTTTGAAAAAATTGTGACTGATTTGAATGAACTCAGGGTAAAGGTCAATGATGTTCGGTGGGCTCATATGGATATTTATGAGGGATTAATTGAAAATGATAAAGTGCTTTTTATCTGTGTGTATGGCTTAACCCCATTATTTCAGTATGAAATTGATCTTTATGAAAAGGGTAAGGACGAATACCTATTGGCGCATTTTATTGTTAATACTATTTCCTCTGGTTCCAAAGCAATATTGAATAAATCTCCTGAAATTACATCGTTGATGACTTTACAGTCTAGTTTGTTGTCAACGATAGACAATTTGAATCAATTCAAAATCAAATTCAAGAGATTAAAGAAAGAAGAAAATAAGAAAATATCTGACGCCAAAAAGGATATAGATAATTTAAAGAATAAGATATCGAAATACAGCCATAAGCAATCTAACGATGGAAGGATTTCTGGTAAATTGAAAGGTTTGCAGCATTCAGTTATTCAATTAGAAAATGAAATAAGGGATTTAAAAAACGAGTTACAAAGCTCTGACTCATTACAGCAAGAAAGTGAATCAAATTTCAAAGTTGAAGAGACTAAGTTGCTTAATGAGATTGACAAATTGAATCAATTTATTAATGAATACGAATCTTCCATGAATGAATATAGATCAAGTTTGAAAAATATAGAGTTTGAAAAACTGCAGTTTTTAACAAAAAAGAATAAGCTAATTGCTAAAAAGGAAGCGCGAAATGAAGAATTGCAGAAGCTTTCCAATGATATTAAGTCCTTAAAAAAGACTGGCATTATTGGCAAACTTCATAGAAGAAACAAAAAAGTTCAAGAAAAATATGACATTATCTTACCAAAGGTAATAAATGCAACAGAGGATTTACAGAAGGAATTTGAAGAATTCTTATTGAGTGGTGATATGATCAATAGAGATGAAATGATATCAAATAGTGAATAATTATTGATAGTAAATAAATAATGTATATTATGACTCTTGAAGCTGTAACTGATATCTATCGTGATTCGTTTTCACGCAAGGCATCGCCAATTTTATGAAAACTTCTATCATAGTAAAGCAATCCTCCTGTCTTATCGTCATTATTTGCAATGTTGTACTGATTATTAGGACTGATAACATTCAATACTTCAATCGCCCAAATTTCATGGGAGTCCACTTCAAAAACCTGCCGCTTTTTGCATATAAATACCCGTTCTGCTTCGTTGATTATGGGTATACTCAACTCGTCTGTGAATTGATACTCGTGCCAGTCATTATTTGAAATATTATTGAACGGTGTAGTCATCTCGTGAAAAACATCACCATCTTCTAATTCTTGCTCTGATGTATCTAAATATGTATAGTTTAACTTCCTAGTTTCTCGTTTCACCCCACTGGCGAAAATTCTGCCTAGTTTTACAGCTTTGGGTGTAGGTGGTAATAAATGAATGGCTAGTATACCATTGTTCTCATGCAATGATTGTGAAGTATAGGAGGGTAAATGAAGATTAAATTGTAATAAAGGTATAGGACTTATTGATAAAGAACAAACTGATGACAATGTCATTCCATGCAATGACGTTTTATTTCTTGTGGAAGCATCAAATCCAGCTGTCAAGATCATAGCCTGTGAGCTTATTCGAGACATTGACGATTTGAATAATTCCCTAAATTGGGGCCCTGAAGAATATAGACGAATGCTTCGTATCATAGGTACGTTAATATTATACTAGGTATCTTCAAAAAGGGCATCAATCAAAAAGAAAGCTTTAACACTTATATTTTGTTGTATGTCTTGCGAATAATTATGATAAAAAAATACTCCGCGACGGGGAATTGAACCCCGGTCTACCATGCGACAAACGGTAATTCTAGCCACTAAACTATCACGGATTGTTTCTTATCATTTTTTTTTTAATACAAGTTTAAGTCAATACTAAAACAATTAAATTTTTAGACCTTATGTATATTCACATTAGCGAGCCTTATCTGTTGTAATTATTCAAGTATATATAATCAATTCAATATTTGCAAATTGAGTTTCCTTCGTTCGATAACTTTCGTAATTTTATGAAATATAGTAACTATTTTCATAATTTGAGCATACCTTTTCAAGGTAAATTAGCAGTTTTATTTTTATTTTAAATAATAAACATTAGGTAAGACTAAAAGGCCAACAAACTTTCCTTTGAGAAGTGCCCTCGTTGACCTTACGAATGTTATAAGTATTGTGGTTATTAAATGCAAAATAAATTAAGAGATTGCAAAATGCGCTTGTATGCAAACCACAAATAATTTTGAAATGTAAACACAAACAATAAGGCAAATCTTTAGACCACACGTAAGATATAGATATTACCCATAGCTCTATTATTGCTTTAACCAATAGTGATGATCCTGGAATCGATAAAGGATTTTATTTTGTTGGACCCCCTACTAACTTCATACTTGCAATCGTATAATTATACTGGTAATCCGCTCCATGCTTCGAGAAGACAGAACGTACAAGTCCAATCACCAACAAAAACAAAGGTCAATATTGAATTGGCGGCTATTAAGATTATAGACGGTATATTAAGAGATGACAGCATTGGTACAGAGCTACTCAATATTGAAGATTATCAAAGCCTACTAAAAGTAGTATCAAAAGCATTCAGATGTGTGTATAGTGGCTTATCAAAAACACAAGACTATATAAATGTCATAAAGAAACATCAGGTTTATGTTATTAAGTTGATCGCATTGAAGAAAATAGATGACTCATTAAAAGAATTGGGTTTGCTTTATCAAGTGATAAATAAGGTTGTAAATGTTCAATCTTCTATTAATTGGCATAATCCGTCAGCGCTATCCTACCAGGAATTACTACATGGAATACCGTTTAATGAGACATTCCTTGGATGTTTAGATGAAAATAACAAATTACAGATCGTGAATTTAACAATTGCTTTTCATTTTATGTGTATTCAATGTTTCCTTCAAACAATTACATTGAATCTCAAATTGATAATATCTAATAAAGATAGGAGCCTAAACCTATCGATATTCGGAGCTATCGCTCCTTACTTCTTATCAAGCGGAAACTTTTCTCAATGGCTAACATATTCGTATAACGAATTTTCAAATAAAGAAAAGCATGTTAATAATTTAAATAAAATGATTAACGGCTTTCTCAAGATTATTGGCATACTAGTTACTAAAGTCAAAAGCTCGAGTTCAAGTGAATTATATTATTATCAGTCTTTGTTCACCATTAAATCAATTGAATATCAGCTTTTAAAGTCAGGGGACTACTCGAACATACAACTAGATTTCAACGCTCAAGAGAATGAGCAATTATTACCTTATATTGAAGATGTGAAGTCTGTATTGTCAAAGTTACGTGGTCCATCCTCAGTTTCTCTAGAAAAATTACGAATTGAATTAGATTGTATCAAGTTACCGTCTACTAGATATTCGCGAACAGATATAATATCCGCTGTCAACAAAGTAATACAAAATCCTTCGGGGAGTTCTTTAGATGAGTTGGCGTTTTATTTACTGTCAAAAGTAAACTGTGCCACAGAACTTGGATCAGATGCTGAATTTCTATCCTCCATGAAGATCCTCATAAATGATCTGATTTGCTCAAAAGATAAAAACTTAGCGTATACCAGCATTCAAATATGTACGTCATATTTTAACCTTGCATTCAAAACTTTAAGGAGCCTTTCCTGTGAACATCTAACAATATTTGATTCTATTACAATATATATGAAAGATCTAATCAACAATGAAAGGGCAGAACAACCATCTTTGAGATTTATTTCCGATACGCTTCAGCATTTATTCAAGATAATCTCTAAGTTTAGACAATTTAAGAGGATACGAAATCTTTCCAATCTCTTCTATAATCTTGGGATTAAAGAAAAGAATTTGCCAGAAGATTACTGGAAAATAGCAATTTCCTATGAATTATTTATTTACAATTACAATACAGAAACTAAGACTACGGAAAATTTTAAGTGCCTTCAAAATAAACTTCAGAAAATTGTTAATGCGTTATATGAGATAAAAAAATTCAACGAATCTACTGCTATCCTCCTTGGCTTTTTAGTAGACGTAATTGATACCAAAAAAACAGGGTTTCAACAATTGTTCATAGACCTAGCTGAATTTAAGATGCCCTTGATAATACAATTACTAGCTAAATGCCTAGTATCCGATGCGTCTATAGTGAACTCCATTTTTGACGACGAAAGTAAACTAAGTGAGAATTTCAAATGTATTATATTCATTAACATAGTTTGCTTCTTAGAGAAATCAAACAACGTTAAACAGAAAACTGACATGATTAATTATATTATGAAGAAATTACGTCTTAAAGATTCTACTTTAAAATTGATTTGCGTATATCACTATTATAATTTAAATGGCTTGAATTACTTGGTAGAAGATGTTTTTACAGACCCTTATCCTCCAAATGATTTGAGTATTCTTTTTCTAAGTGGTGTATACTTACAAAAAGTAATAAATATCGGATGGAACGAAGAGACGTTGACAAGCTCTCTCAAACTATTCGAAGAGTGGCTTGAGAGGTTTGACCAGACTGATATGTGTGTCGTAAACTATGAACTTGAAATTCTAGGAACAATAGTCAATTATTTACAATATAGTTCTTTGACAGGACGTATCGTTTGTTTGATCCAGACATATAAACGGCACCGATCTACTGTCAGTAGCTTACCTAAGGACTGTCAGACTAATTTGTTGCTAGAATTGGAATTGTGTGATGCCTGTATAAAATTAGGGTTATCACTAGATGCATCAAACCATTTGACTTCTTCAGGTACTTTACTAAAACAGCTATCAAAGTATTCCTCAAGTAATGATTGTTTGCATTATATTTCAAATCAAGATATTATGAATTGGAAGTTGCTGCAATTTCAATATTGTTTGCTGATAGGTAATAAAACTCATGCTAAAGAAAAATTTACTGCAATTTTGAAATTTTTAGATTCAAAGTCAGAATTTAATTTAAAGAACCAAGGTCCAAACGTTACTCTAGAAATGAAATTTGTCAATTTGTTCATAATCGCAAGATTCCAATTTCTTACATGTAAACTTAATATCCAATTGTCAAATTTCTACGATGCTTTAGATAATGTAAAATTATCTATCAAGGTATTGTATTCAATTATAAAGAAATTGGGGAACAATATCAGAAAAATAACATACAGCGAAATGAAATGGAAGACTGCATCGTTATTGTTTGAATGTTACAAAACTATAATAGATATTTTTAGGCGTTTGGGAATATCGAGAGATTTATTATACTATTTACTGGAATTTAAGAAACTAGACAACGCGAATATTAATCCCTTTGTTAATTGTGCAAATTCGTTCTATTTGTCAAACTATTATGTTATTTTAGATAACCTCGATGAAGCATTTTTGTCTTTGAGCCAGGGTAATAATATTTATGGGCTGATTCTGATGGATAATAGAAATATCCTATACGCTAAACTTTTAAGCAATGCATTGTTTTTGGCCGCAAAATCGAGACTCAATGTTGATAAAAAGGAAGGTAATAGTCAGATACTAATAGAATTAGAAAGTTATAAACAAGAACTTGGTACTTTACTAAATTTTTCTTGGAAAGAATTAGCTAGCATCCCAATGTCTTCGTTGATATCCATGTCAAGTATGATTGATTTCAAATCTGAACGAATACAAATGCAATATTTGTTATCTTTGTATGAGCTTGACTCTACCATAGACTTGGATGAGTTTAACCACTCGGAAACTGACCAATACAATAAGCTACTCACTACGATAGTTTCAGCAAAGAAGCAAAATTTTAATGCATCTAAACAATTATTATCAATACCTTGCTTTTCGCTGATGGATGAATCGAGTATTACATTACCCTGTATAATCAGGGAAGAGCACAAATTCCAAAGACCAATTGAAGATACCTACGACAAGATATCTACCTCCGTAGATACTATCAACAGCTTGATCCAAACTAAGGAAATATTAATAAATTGTTTGCCGTCTAAGAGGCTAACTCAATTATCTAATTATGAGTTGAATGATTTGAACAAAGTTTTTTTCAGGTGCTTATCCTTGCTTTCATCAGTTGCGATATTCAAATCCAATTTCCCGTTAGATAAGGGTCAAAATTCAGTTCTATCCTACCTTTATTTTTTGCAGGATTTACCCAAATATCTTCCTTTTTTGAATGATAGATGCGTCAATCATGAAACTGTTACATCTCAATCTAATACTAATGAATTGCTTCCATCTGAAGTAAATGATGGATTCATTAACAAAGAAATTGATTTGGTTACCAGCGAGTTTTTTGAGGATCTTGCTGATTATTTGCCAAGTTCATGGATAATTATCACTCTTGATATTTGTCCTTACACTGGAGATTTATTACTATCTAAAATACTGAGAGATTCCTACAATAAACCATTTTTTTTAAGAATTCCATTAGGCAAACGGAGGATTGAAGATGGCTCTCCTGAATTATCGTATATTGAAATGATGAATTCCTTGAAGTCGATTATCAAGCAAAGTGACATTTCAACTCGACCTGAGACGACGTCCAAAATTAAATCTAAAGAAGATAGGAAAAATTGGTGGAAATTAAGATTCAGCTTGGACCTAGAATTGAAGAATTTATTAGATCACGTTGAAAATGACTGGCTAGGTGGTTTCAAAGGTATATTTGACGATCCCTTTATATTCAAGCCCTTTTTGTCAACTTTTAGATTCGATTTTGGGTGCTTGTTAAATGACGTATTACCATCTCGTATGCTGAAGAATGCAGATGATACATTCATGGATTTTGATGATAATGTATTAGAATTGTTTCTTAGTATGTGTGGAATGTTTGAAGAGAAAGCTTCAGAAATAAGCGATTCAGAATTTCGACAAAAGAAGTATAAGCTTCTCAATGATTTAATATACTTCATTCTCGATTCATTAATGTATCATGGGGAACAGAACGCATATGATGAAATTGATATTGAGAAGTTTCATTCCTTACTAGATAATTTGTTAATGACGTACGCTGAGAAAAAGAGGAAACTATCGCCTCAAGAAAACCGAAGGGATACGCATATAATATTTGTGCCGGGTGCAAAATGTTCATCATTTCCGTGGGAATCACTCAATTGCTTGAAAGGTAAATCGATTTCGAGGGTCCCATCCATCGGGATCTTAGTCGACATGTTAAAAACGCAGTATAAATCGTTAAGGATAAAAAAATCGAATAATCTATACTATTTGATTAACCCTGGAGGTGACCTTACTCGGACACAAACGAAATTTAAACCTTTATTCATTGATAAAGAAAATTGGGAGGGTCTAATTGGTGTACAGCCTGATGGAGAAGAGATTCTTGACAAGCTTACGGAAAAGGACTTATTTATTTATTTGGGCCATGGAGGATGTGAGCAATTTATACGTACTTCATCTTTATTTAAGGCTGCATGCAACAATGATAATCATAGTCTACCACCCAGTTTATTGATAGGGTGTTCTTCAGGAGCGTTGAATTATAATGGGTTATTAGAACCAAATGGTAATATCTACAACTGGCTTACATGCGGATCACCCATGGTGGTCGTTAATTTATGGGATGTTACTGATAAGGACATTGATATGTTTAGTTTATCAGTTTTCGAAAGATGGGGTCTACTAGAAAATGTCGAAGGTTCGAATAATGTCAACATCTGCCAAGCAGTTGGCGATAGTCGACAACGATGTACTTTAAAATACCTAAATGGGTCTGCTCCTGTAGTTTATGGCTTACCAATGCATTTAGAATAATGACCAGTCTTATACAGATTTATAAAATTCTACAAGTTCAGCTAAAATCATAATGAAATGAAAATTTGTAAAGATATAATCCCCATATGTAAAAAAGCGATTATAACCAAACCTTAGTGTGTCTTAAACTAACTTTCGTCTTGCGATTGTGATGAGGACTGTTGTGTATTTGGAATAGAGCCGGAGTCATCATTATTTGCAGCAACATTCGGACCTATATTCGCTTGCACCGTGGAAGTACTACCATTGTTAGCGCCTGTGGTGATTGAACTTCCAGAGCTTGAGTTACTTGGTATGCACCAATTTCTGTGGCAATGCCACGCTCTCATTTGACATTCCCGGGAACAATACTTAGTTCTCTTACATCTTCGACATTTCAGGAACTCTCTTGGATACTTTTCCCATTTGCCACATTCAAGATTACCACATTGTCTAACACCACCTCTAATTTCATTCCTTCTACAGGAATTCCTCATTATGACCCCAGACCAATAATACATATCTGTACCAGACAAAAATGTAAATTTTTCAACCATTGGAAATAGGTTTACCTTTTTATACTCAACTAGCGATTCATCATAATCGGACTCCTTTTGGTTAGAGTCATTGTCAATATCAAAGTTATCATAGGTATCATAATTCCATTTAGAAGTTAAATACCGCTTTTGTTCAAGTCGCCTCGACGTTATAGTGTCACTTAAACCTTTGCATTCTACCTCAATACATCGATTAATCCTTTCACTGATGTAAAATAATGCTATTTCTCGGTCTAAATCATTAACTATAGACTCAGCATCTAGAATGGACCCATACAAATGGTTCAAGTGACCAGGATAATCAACACTATCTGTTCCTTTAGTTAAATTGGCTATGTAGTTTTCATCCTCGCAATCATTTTCCGAAATTAGTTCTCGCATGTTATCACTTTCGTTATCATTTTCATCATCATTTTCATCATCATCATCGTCATCATCTTCGAAATCATCCGCCTCCGCATTTTCTGCCATATTAATTTCCTTTCTTTCCTTTTCCTTCGATAGCTCAAATTTATCTTTGAGTAGTAAATCATCATTCTGAATTGAATTAATGTCATTCAACATTTGCGGAGAGCTCGAAGCTGATGGATTAAATCTTTCGATATCAGAATCCTTATTACGTGGATGAGCTTTGCTCTTTCTTGATTTGGGTCTAATAGTTGGTCGAGAATTGAGTGCTAACGTCTTCTTTAATTTAGATTTTAATTGCTTTTCAATATATAACTTCAATTGTTTATCTCTAATGCTCATGTCAATCACAAGATGAGTATTTTGTAGGACATCTTTAAGGTACGGATACTTCGAAATATATGCCAATAATTGAAGTGACCATACTATATCATCATCCCTTGGAATTACTACGCCAGTCTCTGTAAAGTTTCGAGGGGATATCTTAGAATTTGTTAAGGTGACCAATTGTGTAGCCTTATCATCCTGTAAGTACATATCAGATAAAAATTGTAAACTGTTATCCATATCATAATCACAGTCATCAATAAACCTATCATCTAAAATATCTCCCTCCTTTTCTTCCCTTAATTTTTTTATTATATTGATGATTAGATATCTTCTTCTTAAATCGTTATTTACTGATGTCTCATTAATTTTGTTGGTTGCAGTAGAATTATGAACACGTATTAATTTAAACAATTGATCGACCGATAAGTTGTCATAATCATCACTAGTCAAGTTGTATGAATGCATGTTATTGAAAAATGTTGCTGGCTGGTTTAGATTTGTGGCCGAGTTTGTTCCATCTGTACCCAAAGTCGATGCAGAGGGTACAGCGGTGTTTGGACTACCCACTGGCACCTGCGCAAATGAATCTAGTTGATCAAGAATATTGTTTGTATCATTGTTAGTTTGTTGATCGAATGCGGGGAGATCACCGGCAAAAATATTGTTATTGTTAGTATTAGCGCTATTGAAAACAACAAACGAGTCATTTCCATCAGCCGTACCAGGAGCCGTCGCCAGCGGAGAAACAGTGTTATCGAAAACAGATGTAGGTGCTATATCATTATTTTGTTGCGTTTGAAGAATTTGCTGCAATTGTTGTCTATGTTGGCCATTCTGTGGCTGTTGCGGCTGTTGTTGCGGTTGCAGATCATTTGACATAGCCGGTTGCCTAGAATTTGCATGAATAAACGTTCTTTCATGAAGCGTTAGATAGTTATCTAAGACAGTCGCAATTATAGGCAAAATGCCCGCCTTCACTAACCCTTGTCTTATTTTTTCAGTACCTCTTGTACCTATCAACACCAAACATTGGAATGCTAACGTCCATTTCCAAGCAGTCAATAACTTCTTCTCACTATTGAAAATATTGTCATTCAAATTAAAAGTCAGATTATGACATTCATGCAAAATTTCAATGAGTCTTTCAATACCACCGTCCACCGATAATGTTTCTCTCACTTTAGCCAGAGACGATACCAAATACGTCAAATGATTTAAAGAGTTAACCAAAGGTTTATCCGATGTCACATCCAATGCTCTTCGGTCATAGAGACTAGTCGTAATAGTAACCGCTGCTTTGTTATTGGATACCGATTTATAATTAGAGTCACGCATATACTTCTTCTAAAGGTTTATTATATAAATTTGTGTGAATATTTTATTTCTTTATTTCAATGTCCATTAATATGGAAAGCCTTAATGTGAATATATGTTATAGTGATTGAATATGAATATTTTGAAGGGCGTAACCAATGAGATTTATGCTTTGAATAGGTTTACGTATTTTTATCAAACAAAGTTACCAATGTACCTAATATGATTCTATAAGTGACTTTAACCTCGAGTAAGACTTACCTTAACTTCTAATACCTAAGTTATACCCTGAACCTGAATGACAAATCATACAATGTTTTCTTAGAGTGTTTAGCATCTAAAATTGAGTTCGCCACTTTAAGCATCGAGAAATCACGTGAATTTCTTCACTAAGAGTATCCTTACAAGTACTGAACAGTAAAATGTCTAATAAATAAGTAGGTGTGAAGCCGTGAAACTAACTAAATATACAATACACTCATTCAGGGCAATGGAAACTAGGTATGTAATTTTCTTTCAATTTTTTCCATCGCATTCATACAGTGTTCCATAAACATTAATGTAAGAATTGAGTGAGGCCAAATTCTGAACAACTGGGCGTAGAAACCCTTGTACAACGCACTGAAGCCTTCTGTTCTGACGGTCTTGGAAAAACAATCTATAGGTCCTTTATACAAATCTCCTTTCTGGTTATAAACTCTCGTTAAAATGACGTCCCACGGGTTCATTACAATCGCGACACCCAAACCAGCCAGGGCGCCAGAGAGAAAATGCAAACCAGTGGAATTATCTTCGACAATATGGTAGTCTAATAATAATGATTTTGTGAAGTTGTACACCGGTAATTGGGCGGCGGAACCAGCACCGGTACGCAAAATGGCGGCGTCCACACCACGGAATAAACCTACAATACCTTCGGATTTGTAAATTTTCAGCAAGCCATCTGCGGAACCTTTATAATAAGTTTGCTGGCCCACGCCTTGGACACCTTCCGAAGATGCTGCTTTAGCTCCGGAATATGACTGCATTCTGGTCTTAATAAGAAAAAATGGCGACGCAAGTACAGCACCAGCTGCACCAGACGTAAAGCCTGCAAGAACATTGATCCACAAGTTCTGAGGAACCTTCTCGCCCTCTTTAAAACTGGATGGCTTCAAAATCTTGGTTAAGAAATAACGACTAGGCTCGTAAAGCCCAATACGACACCCATTAAGACCTAACTGATAGTAGTAACCGCATGTCAAACCTTGTTGCAAGCCTTTGATACCCTCCTTCCTATAAATAAGTCCAAATGCCTGAAAAGGGTTCTTATACAATTTAGGTGCATTGGAATTTTTGCTTAACTCTCCCTGTAATTGCATTCTTGTTTTAATCAATTCAATAGGATTTGTAAATGTAACTGCTCCACATGCAGCCAAACCACCGGCCAAAAAACCACCTAATGTCGAAACATTTTCCGCAGCACTTTTATTTGGGTTACTACCAACCTCTTTGTTGACCGTCATTCGACTTTCTATATTATTATATCTGAAATATGCCAGTATTTATCAAAATATGTCATTTTGATAGTGAAAAATTTCACAACGGCCCGGTATTCGTTATATCATCACGTGTAATCATGGATTAATTCACATTGTTAGTATATCCAACGAAGATGGTAAAAATGTCATATAATGCTTCTGTAATGTCAGATAACGAATACTTAAGATGTTTATAAAATGCATTTCTTATAATAAATACTCAAAAGTGAATACTTTAACGAATAGATCTGAAAATGGCGATTTTTCATCGTTAAGGGCCAGATTTTTCTTAGCGAGCACTGTAGTTGCGATTTATTATTAGGAAAGCTCATGACACTATTTAGCTAAATAAAGGTTTATTAAGATTAAGAATGTTAAGGTTGGCTAACAGAGTTTCCAGAAAGGATAGTGGAAGTTTGGGGATATCCCAATTAAAAAAGAGACTCTTGGCCACTTCAGGTGTGTCACAAGGTGAGATTTTGAGTAAATATCCTATCGGTCTTAATATGCATGGGTATGTGATTGAACAAGTCCAACCTATTCCTGAATTTTCACTTGTGGCAGTTAAATTAAAACATTCTAGAACTGGATCAGAACATTTACATTTGGATACACCTAATGATAAAAATAATGTATTCCTGGTAGCATTTAAGACGAATGCTCCTGACGCCACTGGAGTTCCTCACATATTAGAACATACGACGCTTTGTGGGTCATTCAAATACCCTGTTAGAGATCCATTTTTCAAGATGCTTAATAGATCGTTGAGTAATTTTATGAATGCTATGACGGGACATGATTATACATATTACCCGTTTGCTACTACTAATGCGAAGGACTTTGAAAACTTGATGGATGTATATTTATCATCAGTTTTCGAGCCGCTTCTTACTCATGAGAGTTTTATGCAAGAAGGGTGGAGATTAGAGAATTCAGATCTTTCTGACCCTAAGAGTCCTATAATCTTTAAAGGGGTTGTCTATAATGAGATGAAAGGTCAATATTCCAACTCTGCATATTACTATTGGATTAAATTCCAAGAAGCAATATACGGCTCTTTAAATAATTCCGGGGGGAATCCAAATGAGATTACTGATTTAAGATACGAAGATTTAGTTGATTTCCATTCATCAAATTACCATCCGTCCAATGCAAAGACCTTCACTTATGGTAATATTGAATTGGTTAATCATTTAAATAAACTAAATGAGTTTTATGAGTCTTTTGGTAGCCGTGGAATAAGGACGAATGTTAGAAAACCAATCACTGAACTCAATCCAAATTATGACTCGGATGTCACGGTTAAGGGTCCTGTTGATACGATGTCAGGTAGGCCAATTGAGGAACAATATAAATCTTCCATTACGTGGGTGATTGGAAACCCATTAGATGAATCCAAATTGTACGATGTATTTAAATGGAAAGTGTTGAGTTCTTTGTTATGTGATGGTCATAATTCGCCGTTCTATCAGGAATTAATTGAAAAAGAATACGGAGAGGACTTCGCAGTTAATTATGGTTTAGATGCTACCACCGCTTTATTATCTTTTACAATTGGTTTGAATAACTTAACTTTAGAAAAAGCGAAAAACTTAGAAGATAAAGTACGTGGAATTTTCAATGAGAAGATTATTCCTGAACTTCAAAAAGGAAAAGAAAGTGGCTTCAACGATAGGATTGAAGCTATTTTACATCAAATTGAATTGAACTTCAAAAAACATAAACCAGAATTTGGTATAGGTCTATTAAGTTCTGTAGTGTCGACTTGGGTTAATGGATTAAATCCTGTCAAGTCATTACAAGTTGACCATATTTTAAACAGGTTCAAAGAAGATTATAAACTGAATGGCTTAAAGATGTTTCAAGATTTGCTTGATGAATCAGTTTTGAAGGATGATATTCAAAAGTTTAAGTTCACAATGGAACCCGATGAAAACTTTGGAAAAAACTTAACATCTCAAGAAACTGAAAGATTGAATAATAAGGTTGAGGCTTTAACCGAGGAGGATAAAGAGATAATTTACAAAAGAAGCGTTGAATTGGCTGAGAATCAGAAAAAAGAAGAAGATGTTTCAGTCTTACCGACTTTGACTGTTAAAGACATTCCAAGAAAAGGTGATTTTTACCCTCTTGATTTTGCAGACGTAAATTCCAAAAAGCTTCAAAAAAGAGTTGTTGATACGAACGGGTTAATTTACATGAACGCTACTAAGGATATTTCATACTTGCCCTCTAAATACTATGAATACTTGCCATTATTCGATTGCTGTCTTACTAATTTAGCCGGTACAAGTAAGACGCCAATAACTGAATTAGAAACAAAAATCCAAAAGTTGACGGGTGGTGTTACATTCAATGTTTCGGCTAAAACTGATCCATTTGATATCTCTAAGACTAATTTGAAATTTATGTTATCGGGTATGGCTTTGAAAGACAAATCTCAGAACGTATATGACTTATGGTATGAAATTTTAACTGAAACGAAATTAGATTCTGAAGATGAGCAAGTTGTTGATAAGCTATTCACTTTGGTCAAAAACCTAGGACAAAACCAAATGAATACAATCGCTGAATCAGGACATTCGTATGCAAATTCTTATAGTAATTCTCAACTTACACCTACAAAGTATATTCATAATTTAATTGGTGGAATAGGTCAAGTTTCATTTATTCTGGATTTGAATAGAAAATTAGAAACAGAAGGTAGAGATTTTTTAAAGAATGAACTTTTGCCAGCGTTAAGAGATATTCAACGTCATTTGGTCGATGGCTTCACTGATGGAAATCATTCAGGATTCGAATACAGCTTAGTTGGTGATAGTGAATCTGTTATTGAAAATGAAAAAATGATTAAACATTTTGACGATTTGTTGACAGCAAATTCTAATCCAGTTGTTGGTACTAATGAATTATCTTCCTTGATTTCCCAATTCAATAGCAACAAATTGGGTTTGAATAAAAATGGCAGTACTTTAATTGACTTGCCTTTTCAAGTTGGATACGCTTCGTTAGCGAAATTAGGAGCTGCATATACTACTAAAGATGGAGCTGCATTACGTGTTTTATCACAATTATTAACCTTCAAACACTTACATTCTGTTATTAGAGAAGCAAATGGAGCATATGGAGGAGGATTACTGTTTGATGGATTAGGTGGATGTTTAAATTTCTACTCGTATAGAGACCCTAATCCACTTACGTCAGTTCAGTCTTTCAAGGATTCACCTTCAGTTGCATTAGGTAAAATGATGAATGCTGAGAATAATGGATGGAGTCCAAAGGATTTGCAAGAAGCAAAATTGACCATATTCCAAGGGGTGGATGCACCTAGCCATATTTCTCTGCAAGGATCCTTAGATTTCCTTGAGCATATCACGGACGAGATGAGACAAGAAAGAAGAGAAAGATTCTTGGATGTTACTTATGAAGACTTGAAGAATGTTACTGAGAAGTACTTATTAAATGGTACACAAGATATTGTTACAGTGATTGGGGATAACGAGAATTTCAACATTGATCCTAGCGATTCTCAGTGGAACATTAAGAAATTAACTGCCTAAGCTTATCATTACATATTGTATAGACTGTAAATAAAATAATTTCATTTTAAATGTAATATCCGTATAAAATTTTGAGGAACAAGGAGCTTACATGAATGCACACGTTTTATTATTGCAGATCAAATTCAAATATAAAATGGAGGGTTGGCCGAGTGGTCTAAGGCGGCAGACTTAAGATCTGCTGGACAGTTGTCCGCGCGAGTTCGAACCTCGCATCCTTCATTATTTTTTTTTTCATTTTTGAATCATCTAATGTTACCCTAAGTACAAGTCGTCTATCCTAAGGCAGTACGTTTAAACTATTCCAGTTTGTCGATGCTAGATTCAGTACTTCTCAACAAGTATCTACTATATCATACCAATATCAATATTTTCATACACAATGCGTAATATTATTTGATGTGGTCTCTAATACACCAATGAATTCTAATATATATACAAGTAATGAGAGAGTTATATAAATTCATTCTCAATTTGGGGCACGTCATTTTAGCCATAAACATCTATACTCAGACGTACTACCGATATTAATACTATTAATAACAATTTCTATGCGATTCGAACTACTTCAGTAGGTTCAGGTTAATTGTAGATGAGACATCTATATTTAAGTACGATGTCTTCTGTTATAATCTTTAGGTATAACCTCAGGAACTCTTCTTTTCTTGTCTTCTTGGAAAAGACAATGTCTTTTGGCGACTGGATCATATAATATTAAATTCAATTTTTGAGTATGTCTTGGAATATTGAACCACTTTTCATACCCGGTTTTAGCAGCGGATACGAGTTTCACCATAGTGTGTGTTGTCTTTGCTTTCGACATTTTTAATTATTTTGAAATTATATCTGTAGTACTTGAATTAGTTACTATTATTTCAAAGGCCTATTGAAAGTATATATATTTCACGACGAAAAATGAAAATTTATTGAACTCCGTAGACTTCCTAATTTAGTAATAAATACAATTATATGTCGTATATACAAAATTATCAAATGTCGTTAGACGCGGTTGATTTGCACGACATTTATAT